>JACSZP010021914.1:8499-28367 GCA_016161895.1 Pinna nobilis
AAAGAAGCTATATATGGAGAATACCTATATCTTTAGGAGTATGTTCATGCATACATGTACCAAAATATCCTTTGAAATTTGTTTACCTCTGACCCACAAATATACGATCGCAAATCCTTTTTAAAATACTGAAAATTGAAATTTTCCACGCCATGATGATGTATAAATGAAAATCAATTTATTTAGAATTTCAATGTGAAAATATATTAAATGATGTTACAGTGTGAACTGAACCCCGACACACAGGGGAAGGGATTCGGGAGGAGACTAATGACTTGAATGTGCACGATTAAAGTGCCAACTTGTTTTCCGTCTTTAACAGACCATATTGGGGTTTTAAAAAAAATTCGTTCACCTCGGTACCCCCAACCTTAAACCTGACGAATCCCATGTCCCATTGCTTTAAGTAATATGGTTTATATTGGAATTTAGGTAAAATGTCTTCTATGTACATTTGAAAATATGTCGCTTGCTTGGTTGTATTGTTGTTTTACGTCCCACTCAAGAATCTTTCGCTTACATGGAGATCACCGTTTGCTGGTGAAGGGCGGTAAACTTGGGTCGTACTCGGCATTTATGTCCCGACACCTTCAGTGACACAGGGTCTCGGTTTATACTGTCTCATCCGAAGGACAGGGACAGCCAACCGCAGCTCGAGGCGGATTTGAACCCATGAACACACGACCAGAAGGTGAACACGTCAACCGCTGAACTACAGCAGCCCTGAAAATATGTATAGAAATGTTTGCTGAGAAATATTTCCAATGCCATAATAATATTCATAATTTACGAAATTTTAACTTGTCGAAATAATAGGAGACCTACTTCTACTCTAATCAGAATATCCAACATAGTTTCATTATAATCGTTTTCATTTTCTACTATTAAATTAGATACAATTGAGACATCATCAGATTAGGTTGTTCAATTCCCGTAAATGCTCCCCAATTTCTAGCCAGATCTCCTCGATAATCGATTGCATTTATTTCGTCTGTAAAATCTGCCAAACACGATTTACGGATAATCAGCTGACATGTCCGGTGCCCTGGAGTGCCGAGAGATCGTCGTCGCGTGCTATCAGACCTTGACTGCCTGTAGTCGTACACAGGTATTTACTAGTAGTAGTAAAGGTGTCCCACACTTTGACAGAGCGTATGCTTAAACTACCAGAACGACATGGTTAATTATATCTTCTAAAGTTTACGCCGTAAGGAACCAATCAGGATAGGTTATAAGTCACGTGATAAGGTATTGTACAGGTACGCTATATCTGTATTGTGTATCACAGGTAAGCTTCATATTTATACCTTCCCTTGACAGAGCGATAAGTAAAAAGGATATAGTGCGGAAAGTGCTCGGTAGTAACTTTGTGGCGATACCTGTATTTTACAAGGGGAACACTATCATACTATCAGTAGTATACAACGAATTGCATTTAACTGGATAGCACAAGTTTTAAATTTTAAAAGACGCGTGGATTATTCAAAATAGAAAATGTCATCCACAAATTTGTTAGACACTGCTGACAAATACACAGCTTCCATCGAATTTTCAAATGCTTGCAGAGAATTTTATATGAACAGAGTGAAGGCAACAGAAACCTTCAAGAAGAAGATGCAGACGACAGACAATGCCAAGGCGACACAGAAACCGAGGAAGGTGTCTTCCATCGAGTCGGCAATAGAAACCCTCAGATCGGAAATGGTTAGTATCTTAACGTTTTCAATTTTATTTGTTCACAAACTTTATGGTTTATACTTTGGTCTTTTTATACACTTATTTACTCTTATGATACTTAATAAATACTTTTTATTTCAAAATTAACTGAAAGATGAGTGCATGCCTCGTAGCCTGTTCATTTTCCAATTCCTCCCGAATTAATTTTGATATTGACAATTTTTTTTTCTTACAACGGTATAGCACGGAAATTTTACCCCCTTCCCCGTAGGGAGGGAGTCATATTACCCAGTAATATTGGCAATGTTTAGTTTTATGTTTTGCGTATACCACGATTTGCAGTATTCCCTCATTTTGTTTTGGTCATGGTTTTCTAACGTTCGATTGATATTTTCCTTAATTTCCTTAGTACATGTATCTTGAACCTAACAGATGAATCACATCTGAACTTTAATTTCTGTTTTATTTCGAAAGAAAATTGACGTAATCTTTTATTTAGATCATTTTGGAATTCCTAAAGTTTAGTATTTTCCTTTCCTATCCTTGATTTGAGTACAATGGTTCTACCTTCCTACGAGTATGATTCGACAGAAATTTGATTTGAAGTCCTGTAGTGATATTACGAATAGTTTACGACAAAACGATGAGCCGGTTAGATAAAATTGATGTATAATGATTCGCTTCAGCGAACGTAAAAGGGGCTATTTATCTATCTACTTTTCATGTTTATTGGTGGGTAGCACAGAAATAACACACATTAAATGTCCCTCTTTGTCATGATACATTTGAAGTTTGATTTCTTTTTCTTTATTTGAATATTTGTTGGGATTTCACGTATGAGTGTACAGAATTGCTATTTTTTGTTTGCTTAATTGGCTCTTCGGGGGTTTGATAAGTTACACATACATATGGTAAGGGAATGATGAATAGGCAAACAAAAATAAGGTTTTTCAGTGTATACAAAATTAACGACTGTGTCATCATAGTACTTATATTAAGTTGATCCTATCATTGGGGATTTAAACAAAATCCCATTAGTGGTCATCTGTTGTATTGGTCAGAATGCTATGTGATATCGGGATTTATACAGTAATGTGTATATGGGAACTGTATCGTAACAATGCTAGTGTTTACAGATTAGATTAGTTTCTTATGTACAAAATGAACCACAAGAAATTGTTTAAATGCATAGCATATTTCTTCTAAATTTCAAATAAACAACAGATGATCTTCTTGTGATAAACAATATTAAATGTCGATAAGTCAGATTGATATGATTGAGTACTCTAGAACTCAAATTCATGTACTCTGCAAGTATTTGACTGAGGGGGGTCTTATTCAAATAGAACAGTCTATCAAAACGCATCCAGTACCAAAACGCCGAGTTATCGACAAAATAAAAGCTGATACACAGTAGACTGTTCCAGAGGCAGCACCTGTCCTAGTTAGTCGGTGTCAGTTTCATGTTTTGTGTAATTATGTCCATCTGCAAAAGAGATCGGAGCTTAATTTATAATTAAACACAATATAAAGTTGTTTTCTTCTTACTACTGTTAAAGTAAACACTGTGTGTTAGATAACTAAAAGCAATTTTGTAATGACGGCGATTTAGAAATTATATGCACTACACCAATAAAAGTATGCAACGCATTTTCATATGCTAAATATCACCGTCATGTGCTTTTGAAAAAAGAACAAGAAAAAAATTAATGCACATATTTTTGACAGAAGAAAATCATTTGAATATGTAAATTAACCAATAAAATTGACATTGTATAAATTTACATTGCAGGCCTCGCTAATGGACCAAGATCTGTGTTTAATGCGACAGCTCCTAACCTTGAATGAAACAATAGAAGACATTAAGACCAAAAGAATGTACGGCTTAAGCAAAAACTCACTTTGTGCTAGTTCTGGGAAACTCAGTGAGAGTGACTGGTCAATGTCAGAAACAGACATGTTCTCACCGGACGATGATGATTCTTTTAGCAAACCAAATGTCGAAATCTCCAAGGAAACAACACAAGCTCATAAAGGGTCAACAACTATTGTGAAAAGCAACTGTTCTGTAAAAAGTGCTAACATTTCTGACAAACCTCGCTTTGTGGACACTGAAATATTAATAAATGGAAAACCTCTACACGTAGTGCATGGTGCTCAAAATTCTATCGATTCTGGATACGACGAGACAGACACATACCAGACGGACATTGAAGTTACATTATAACAGACGGAACCAAAATATTATTACGGAAATGACCTGTCAGAATAGGATTTCTTCTTTGCCGTCTACCGATGTCAATCATAACCATTGTGTAATAGAGGGACTCTAGCACGAAATCTCGCGCCTGGCTGACAGGTCACAGTCGCTTTATCTAATGTCAAACATGGATATTAATCATTATTGTATAATTTATGGAACATCGACATGGTTGACCAACTCCAAATATAGACAGACGGAATGCAGGGCAGCAGGTGTGTATACATTATGTTTGGAAATATTATCTGATAAATAAAATATTAGTCATATTCATGTTTATGCAAAGTATTCAATATTGAAGTTGTTTAATTTTTCGCATACGCTTCTCGATTGCACATAGACGAACGTCTCATTTGCAAGTCTTTGTTTAATTTCAAGTTTCCTCTGTTCACCTAGGTCTAACGTAAGCGCATGTTCCATGTTAAGATAAAATAGAAATCACAAAATACTCATTATTTCTTCATGTTTATCTTTACAGATTGTGCTGCTTAACCATCATGGATCGTACATTAACGAAACCCATAACGTACCAAACAAGAAAAACAAGCCGGAGACGCAACCATGGGTATTAACGCAACAAGTACCCAGATATTCACGTAAAGGACAAATTCAATCGAATGCATGTCAAATAGAATTGGACATTTGAACGCTATGAAGACATTATCCTATATTATGTGCAACACATCTGCTTAATTTCTAGTTCCGTAAGATGTTCCATCTTGCTCAAATTCCCTATCAATATTTACGCGAGAATGATTTATCATAACAATAGCAAACCGGGTATAAACAATGATATGAAACATCATATTAAATCTTATCTATATTATTGTAAGTGTATCATATGTTTATACATGACAGATAACAGCATAAGCTGCATTTGAGATGCATGCTTTACTCTGTTTGGCATTTCAACGGTAGATGTCTAGTCTGAAGAAACATTTTATATCAACCAATGAGATTCATTGTTGCTGTTTTCGATTCAGCGCTTTTGATTGGTTAAAGTAGGTGGAAATTGGAGGAGTGTTAATGCTGGCATTAAGTAGAAAGTGTAAGCGTATACGATTGTTACATGCTACATCATCGGTAGTTACTTTGTAAATGTCGAGATATGTCAACCAATCTCAAGAAATCCATTTTCTAGTCAAAATATTTTATTTCTTGTTGATCTCAAATTGAATTATTTAATATCAAAATAAAATCTGAAACCTAATTTATTATGTTTGTCGTTACTCTCTCTCTCTCTCTCAAATGAGGTTCTGTTATAGGAAATTTTATACACGAGCTGGACTTGGTTCGGATACAGAATAATGTTCAATATAAGGCAGGGGGAGTTTGATTTTCATGCTTTGGTATAATTGACTGCGAGGTCCTGCGCCACCAAATATTTGCTTGGCCCGTTCAGGATCAACTGTACGGCTCATGGCATTAGTGAAAGTTTTCGCCGGGTAACTGGGATCGGCTTTTAACCGCCGCTATATCTGAACTGAAGCGATGTTGAAAGTAGTTGCAGTTGATTGTCTCCGTCCTTCGGATGAGACATTAGAGATCGATGCCCCATGTCACAGTAGGTGTCGGAAATTTAAAGAGCCCTCGATCCCTACTCTTAGGACATAAGTGCCGAGCGTAAGAAAAAATTGTAGCTCTTCACCGGCACTTGATGACGTCTCCATAAAAGGGAAAAATTCTTAATTGGGACGTTGAAAAACAATACAACCATCTAGCTAACTTAAATTGCACATTCACTACATTTTCTACTTTCTATTGCATTATCAAATCAAACACAGACACATGCGATGCATTTACTCTCTCGGAAATAGTAAATAAGCATGCGCGTATATCTCACTTGTCAAGGTTTCCTTAATTTTGAGTAATATTGACAAAAAGAAACTTGAAGATACCAAGGTAACATTTAAAAAAAAGAGAAGATAAAAGACAGATATCTTCACGACCAAAAGGAAACGAGAGACAATGCTACAAACGGTAATAACACATAAAACTGAAAACGGAGCCGACCGCCACTGAAAACAAGTTGAGTTCATGTGCTCCGGAAGCAACTACTGTTCCACGCGCTGTGTATGTTCGCGAAGGCTCAAAATACCATGGTGGTCAGTATGAATACTTTACTTACTTTCTCTTAAAGAAAGACAATCTGGAGGAAAACTTCATGACTTAATATTTTCTCTCAGCAGTAATAAAATAAAACATTCACTGTGTTTTGACGGTATTTAACATATCACCAGGTAAAATCGACCCAATCTTAGATGTAATCTACAAGGAGATATAATTGTTAGTAACCACTGCCGTTGCGTACTTAGTCTGACAGAGATATAGTTTTTGCTTACAAAGAGAAAGTTGGATAACGAAATTCATACTTTTATCGTAGTCTAGCCGGATGACTGAAGGCTAGAAATAACGTCTTGGTTTCTGTATTTAGAATACACATTTTCCTTTTTGTATGACTTTATTTACATTGTTTCAAAATGGAAATGATATAAAACCACCTGATAAAGTTAACAAAAAGTAGAAACAGCCGACGGGGGATTATTGTAACATTTAATCGGTTAACACTTGTAGATCTCAAAGTCAGTCACTTCACAATTACAATCGTAAAATGAAAGCAAAAACACAACATAGCTAGCAAAATACTTCAGATGTTCGATCACAATACTTTAACACTACACGACCATAAATTATTGCATAATTTCGGTTAATATTATTGAAAAGCTCGGCGCTACCACAGCCATTACTTATCACGCTAATGTTGTGTCTATAGTGCGGTTACTCAACACCAGTACAGGTGGTAATCTGATGTCCGGCAATGGTCAATACGCAGGTGTTACATGTCAGACATATTTTAGGGCTGGCGATTATGGTCACATAATATTGTCTGGAACATCCAGATGTCCTTTTGATGTATACAAATATTTCTGATCGACAGAACCGGACTATTGGAGTGGTTTCTATCCTATACAGTTTGTCTGGGCACCTGTTTATTTACTAATTTTTATAATCTTAAAATAAAAAGAACCAATCTTCCGGAAAATATGCTTGATTTAAAGCATTACGATATAGAACAACGGGTAATCAACAGACCATCCACCTCGAATCAGCCAGTTTATATTCCCTGTCTTCTTTTATTCCTTGGGCTGTAATATGCCACACAGGGCAAGCCTGCAGTGTATTGTGGCATCCAGGTCAAAAGTGAAAATAAAAATTGTAACGCATAATGGCTTAGATATCCGACCTTCGGCTGGTAAACTGGCTAATTGAATTATATCACATTGATACAAGCTGGACTCGAACTAGAGACAAACACCTTTAGAATGTAGGTAATGGCGCTCTATCCAGTCCGCCGCGAGAACAAGAAAATACCCTAAAAGTATTGGACAGTAATCTATGTGCAACAAATTGATTGTGATGTGTTGTAGTTATCTATTTAGATCGTATAGATGGCGAATTCAATTAAAATGTATCCCTACTATTTCGAATATAGGATAAAATCGTCTAAACCACCTGTATCTTATTTTTGATTATTGCCATTGGGTCTTTTTCCTTTATAAAATAATTTTATAAAACGCGGCGATGACTTCAAAGGTGTCTATACATCATTTTACTTACCCATCATAGCACAAAGTATTCAGCTTCTATGATCAAAACAATGGTTTCAAATACACTGAGGTCTGTGTACGATAAAACGATTACGGCTGACCGCCTCGGACCCAACGTTTCCCTACATTCAAAATTAAAGATAATATCACATCAAGTTTACTATAAAATTCAAATTTAATTGTTGTAGTTTAGTATTATTTAATCCAACAGCTTTTCTCAGTAACTTTAGAGAGTGTGGGTTGGCCTTTATTATATTGTATTTAGGGCCGTTGTATATTTAAAGACCTCTACCAGTTACTAATTAAAATGATGCTTTGACGAGACTTTGGCGTAAAATTCTACCTAGATAAACAGGTATCTGCAGCAATCATGATTTGTTTCAATTCTGAAAAGTGTGAAATGACGAATGAAAACACTGAACAAATTGCCGTTGACACGATTTATGCACACCTCATATACACTCCTCCCAAACTCTACTTAAACGCTGACAAAACATTATCAAAAACACAGCGAGCATTTCTATCCACAGTTTAAAACACTCGCCGGTCAGCTCAAGGATATCCCGGGATCCTGTATAATCGAGGCAGTTGACCAGGCTTAATTACTAACATATTTTACCCTGCATCCTTCTCTCTTAGACATCATTTGGGACACGTGCTGGCCAGTTTTCTTTACAGGTCATATTTTACATGTGTAAACAATAGTTTACTCCTGAAGGTTGACTAGAGATAAAGCTTTAATAGATGTATTTGTCATGATGTCAAAATAAGAAAGATCTAGTCCAGTGATAAGAAGAACTGACCTCTAGCTGCCACTTAGCTATGCACGTTGTAGAGGGACTCGTGACAAACTGGACCGTGTCTGTAGCTGACCAGAGGGGATACATTTTTGGATATAGATAATGCAGCAGCTTGTATAAACTGGCACAAGACAAACGTGCCAAAGAAGCGATTTACAAGACAAACGTGTCATAAAGAGATGTTAGGAAGTCGCACCATTGTATATGATAATGAAATTAAAACAAGACTACAAAAGATCCTGACAATACATCGCGTCACTTTACCTGTAAATTGTTTTCATTTCTTTTAAAAAAATCGTTACAATAGAATATTGATATCGACACGTGCTCTGTTTAAATTGAAAAGCACATCATTGTCTGTCTCTCTATGAATTCTATGAATTTGTTTATAACATTTCTGTCTTCTCCATTTTAAATATAAACTATATATTGCCTTAAACAATATTTTTTTATATTCTAATTTGAAAAGGAGCTCTTTACCCTCGGCATATTTTTCCCTGTCTTTCGGGTGAGACAGTAATTAACAATACAGTACCCATGCTAAAGATGGACATGGCTCATCAATGATTCCCCCATTGTTTGGACGACTTAGATTTTCTCTTAAAACTGCAACAACTTGACGTTGTCATGATATGAATGCAATAATATAGAATATGGCATTCATCACTAAAGCAACAACTATCTATCACTGCAGCTGTCTCCGTTTGCTTACTTACGGAACAACATTTAAAATGTTAATATTGTGTTGCTATACGCACACTGCGTGTGGATAAATATAAAATGAAAATGCAGCAGTGCAACCTTCTCTGGCTATTGTTTCTACAGTGGTTGTACTCAAGCTCCACCCAGATCGATAAACTCCGCTGCATTCTTGAAGTAATATGATGACTGTATATCAGATTTTTCATTAACTAATTTCATTTTCTTTAATGCGCGTCCATGATCAATTAATTATGTTTCGTGGTATGAGATACAATTATATGAAGTGATTAATACGGGAATTTATAGCTTTTTATTTATAGCTAATAATTCTAGGAGTAATGTACTGGTAGCAATATGTTAGTATGAAGCTCTGGAGAAGATCGAAGCTGTGGCTACTGTGTATCAGGAACGCTAACTTCTGAGGGTAGTTAAGCTGCGAGATTTTTCTGTCCTATGTCCATTCCAAGGTCATGTCGTGACATCTATATTCTACGCCCTCGATTTTTTCATGTTTAACTTTTGATTGATACAGTCAATAAAAAGAATCTCTCTCTCTCTCTCTCTCTCTCTCTCTCTCTCTCTCTCATACATTGTATAGAGTGTTGTAATACTGACTCATAATCCAATGTATTTGCAACAGGGTTTCCTTTGAGTAAGTATTGGTAAATGTATACTTTTTCACATTGGAAAAGAGTGGGACTTTTAATCTGATGTTGGAATGTACAATTTGTATAATCTTTAACCTCAGCTTTCTATTTGTCTAGTAGTCATGGTCAGGTGAGTTTTACAGCAAGTTAAAGTCATTCAAATTACCAAATGAATTCAAATCACATTTTGCATTTGACAGTAAACAAAATTAGTGATTCAGCCCCAGAAACTATTTTGTTATATAAAATAACTTGTCTAGTCATTTAGTGCGAAAATGAAGCGTATACTACTAAACCACTCGTCACTTACAACTGGGGTTGATGGCCCTATGAAGTAAGCCAAATGACGGACTTTGAAGTAGATGACAGGTGCGATAAATTGACTGTGGCCTTCATAAATGTGGAAGGAATTCAATTCGCAAAGCGCTTAAAAAGTTCGCTGGATATCGAATCGTATCTTATTTTCTTAAGTCAATTCTCCATTATTTCACCAAATATTCAGTACTAGCATTTGTGTATTTCTTTCGCTTTCTCATTAATGCAGCAAAGACGTCTATAAATTACCGCAATTTTGCACAAACGTCTTACACTTTTTCTGGATGAATTTCCATCCAAATCACATTTACTTTATCAGCAACGAATTTTCATTAATGTTTTTCGACATGTTTTCTCTATTTGACAGAACAAAGTAATTTTTATGGTTTTCACTGACATACTGCGATATGTCATATATCATTAAAGTCAGATCTCATAGTACGCAGAAAACTGAAAATAAACTAAAATAGCTACAATTTCCATATGGAAGAATTAAAATCAAAACTCAGGCAAATATTTCCAATAATTAAGAATTAGGCTTCATTAAATGTTCGACATTAATTCCCATCAAAGGATACCGGTAGAGAAGGTGTGACAACTATTATAGTCACCGAGTTTGACAATATAGCTTTGTATTTATACCATATACGAATACTTAATAATTTTCCCATGACCCGATGACACACATGATATGGGATTTATTTCGAATTTAAATCTTGATGGTCCAAAGCGTCAAACCAGTGAGTTGTATCTTTACTGTTAGAGTTTAATTGTGCAGATACTTAAGATACAATAATTTAAGATGAAGTAACATTTTTATCACATACTACACATTTTGTAAAGAATTTTGTGATGATAGAGTAGAAAATAAATGCCTATTTCTATGTCCATATAACGTTATTCACAGCAAAATTGGCGTTTAAAAAGAACAAAGACAATTGATCAAAATATTTTTGCAATAGCTGAAGAGATAGCGAAACATGTTTGCCAAAGTTTGATGGGAAATATTTGTGAAATACTTTCCCTGCGAGTCATAAGCAAGGTTCTGAATACCACATTAATTTGAGTTAAGTTAGATAAATATCAATGAAAATCTCCTGTGTGACCGTAGGTGTTACGTCATTCCCAAATTATGTGTTGTTTTTACACCTCAAGGTAATGTGTTGTTGATTTACAAACTAATGACGGTGAGTGCACAGGTGGCAATGACAGTAAAAGCATCGTGCTATTGATAGATAGCTGAAATACTTCTGTATAAATTCATCATGTTACATACATAAATATCAGCCTTGTATCCTTTAATTTTTCACCTAAATTTACTTTGAATTCTGTTAAATTTACTGCATTTTTTGCTCAAGTCTATCGCGATATCCAAAACAGAACGTTTCAGCTGTTACGCTAAGCTTCTAACCTCTAATTAGAGCCTGGCAGAGGCCAAATCTAATTACATTGAATATAAATAGGTTTGCCAGTTTGTTTTCGGGAGACCCGATGCCGAACTTTTTCGAGACTAGTGCGTTTCAGCCGAAGTCTCTCATCTTAAAATTAACGCAAACATGTATGAATGAAACATTGCAGAGTATGGCTTTAAGGTATCACAAAGCAAACAAATGAATACAATGTACTGAACAGTTGTGTCATTTAAAGCAGCCTCGGAAAGACCAACCATCTGAGGACGTCTGAGTTTGAATTTGAAACAACGAACTAAAGTGAGATGTATACGTTTGTGAGAAGAGACTAATATACGTTTTTATTACATCAGTTTCTAAATAATTATGGAGAATTATAAAAATCTGCAATAATGGCACCCTCATCATTAATTAAAATACTGCGCTTCCAGTTTATGGCGTTTTCTATGTCCACTTGGAAAATTTGTTTCCAAAAGAAAAGAAATGTATGTACATACATGTATATTCCCGCAAATCTAATGTAGCGCATAGTGAAGACAAACTACCTGTCACACAGTTGATTTACCTTTTTACTATGACGTAATATAGAATGTCACTAGCTAACGCCCTACCGATGCTTTGGCTGGAAATGTTTTTCGCCTGTCGTTTTACCTACTGAAATAATGTAAAACCAATCATTCAATGGAACAAAATAACAAGCCTACTCCTTAATTAAAGTAGGGACATATTCTTGGAATCCTTTCCAAGTAAATCTATATTGCGTTGATTGAGGATATTTTCAAATACAATAAGTATTATTATGTACGTGCTGCGTTATGCTGAAAGTCTAACCCTAAAATGAAAAATAAGATTCTCATTTTGTAGGCAACCATTGGAAGAAATATAACGACAATCTATATCGATATTTTCTTGTGGAGATATCAATAGAGGCATACCTTTTTAATTCATGTTTATGTATGGATCGATATGTTTCATATTTAAGTGTATTTGAAAATCGTTAATGTCATGCAAGTTAAGGAGAATTATGAGTAAACTTATGAGTAGAGAGTATAACATTTGTCAATATTGAAGTCTTCTCACGGACAAGTAGCTAAAAACAATTCCTTAACAGTAGTTAAACTTAACGCGAACTTAGTTTGCCAGCACAAGTTGTGATGGGCCGAATGCTATACTTGTTTCAACCCAGTTGTTAAAACGTTCTCCACACAATGACTTTGAGTACGGATTATTCCACTTACCTGATGAAAATATCACGGCGGGTATGCCCAGTCGACAGGGGATGCTTACCCTTCCTAGGAACCCCGACCTCACCTCTGGTATAAACAGAGATCCGTGTTTGCCCAAATCTTTATTTTGTATTCCTTACAGGAATTATGTTCGTTACCTTTACAATCTTATATAGTATGGACATATTGTTGTATTTTTCAAATTAGATTCATGTTGCATTTTGGAGAAAACTCGTGAATTCGATCATTAGTTTCATGCACATGTGATGGATGATATTTAGTTTGAATACTTAATTTGTTTAACAACGATTGTAAAGCATGTTATGTCAATTTATATCTAAGTCTCGCGTCGGTCCTGATGTTGGTGTGTAGGGTGTCCTTGCCGCGGGAGAAAACATGAACGTTTCCGATTTGGCGACCACTATACCATCTAACATAATCCCTTGTCAAATCCAATGATCGAACCAGGGTCCCATTGGAAAGGAGCGAGAGCGCTAATTAACCACTGCGCCACTAGGTCCGATGGAGAGTGCTTGATTTATATGTTGTAAGTAAACGTATAGAGTGCGATATCTATCAATATGAAAGATTTCATATGATTGAACCAATAATCTGTATTCATGGAATTCATTTTTAGATGAAAATATTTAAAGAAATATTCACATTGTGAAACAAAGACAGAATATATAATACCAGCAAATTTGAATATATTTCATATTGATATTGAACATATTGCGTTATGTTTGTTTTATCTTTATCAATAACTCAACGGATTCTCAATGCTATTCAATAGAATTACCTTTTCACTTAACACATAGCAGGTGTTTGGAAGTTATTTACATACCTACACACAGCGATGAACTTTTTGATTTCTTTGACATCATTATGAAAAAAACATAAACAAAACAGAATTATTCATTCATACCAAAGCGCACCTTTTAACATGCTTCATCGGCTAGAAACAAGACCGTTTAATATTCAGTTCAGTTACAGACTAGTTAATAAAGTATACAAGAATTTGTATCGTAGTACTGAGTAAAAGGGCACTATTTTTATTTAAAAGTGTATGCACAAGTTCGAAACTAGTTTTTAGTTTTGAAAAAAGACTATTCATTACATAGTTATTGATCTTTCCTAAATTAAATTTCACAATTCAACCACAGCTGAAATGAACACTTATAATTGTCAGCTGTTTGAAAATAATACTGCAAAATTCTGCGTTTTCACCTATTATGATTAAACTATTTTCAATTAATGAATGTACATAATAACAATATCACTTACGTAACAAAACTGAGATGCAATAAAAATGAAATATCCATCGGAATTTATGAATCATAAAGGAAAATATTTGAAAATAACAAGTAGTGTAACATTTCCTTAGGAACACCTGACGATGTTGAAAACAACTTTGCATTATATATCATTAAACATTTTTTGTTATACTATGTTACTTAACGCTCACTAAAGAGAAGATCATACCCGAATGTTTTCTCAGTCATTCACGTGACCGTACTAGCGAGTTTTTTTTTTTTGTACTTAGGAAATACAAATATAGTATTGGAACAAGGTAGTGTCGATTTATTGAACTCATGAATTTGTAGTTATGATTATATAAAAGGACAATGGAATGTTATCTAGAGACTGTTCTGATCAGCATTTGGATCATAAATGATAAAGGTTATTTCTTAAGAGCGGAAATATTTTCATTTATAAACGAACGTTCTGTTACAGTTTCACCTTCACTCGATTGCTAAAATACTTTTTTTCAATCCACATACCTAAGTAAATAGCCTACCTTGCACTATATAGCATGTGCATTAGACACGCCTACATATGAGTACACGACTGATTGATAAGTAAAAGAAAGCTATGTATGCACACCCAGACGTTCACCTAAAGATTAATCGTCACAATATATATGCATGTATATACAAATGGTAAACATTCCGGATTCTTGAAATTGATAATAATGTGTTATATTCATTTTTCTCTCTAGTTACAATGATCCATCGCGGGTTTGCAGCACCATCGTGTACCAGTTTGTCAATTTTTTTTTACTCAAATACCATTATAAAGAATTATTCTCCGCTTTATTTCAACACACTCGATATTCATTTTATTAAAATCTAGTTCGTCCTTCAAACAAGCGATATTGATGCGCATACAACATGCATACAATTTCCACATCGTCAATAGCAGCAAATTACCTAGGTATGCGATGTAATTATGGTTTTGGAAATGAAGACGTCGGTTCGGCGACACATTTTTGAATAGCTAGGAGATGAATTTGCTTTTTGCAAGGTATCTTTGAAAATAATGTTTGATAAAAAAAGTTGTGATGTGAAATATGACAATTTGAAATTTCTGAAAGCAAATCAATGCATTGAAAATGATTCAGGGTGGCGTCCTTTCATTCTTCCCGATATAACTTATTCATTGTCCATGCCATACTGTCTGAGGAGTTATTAAAGACGGTTCTCAACTGACAATTGCAGTATACTGCATTTGATAGAGCATTTATATAAGTGGCAATTCCCCAAAACTGTAACAATACCTTATCATAGAATATTCTGTTATTGTGTGTCATCGAGAGCTATGCATATGTAAAGCCATCTTTGTGACTCATTTTTCTATTTTCCTTTTAAACTCTGTACTGATGAAACGTATTCTCTTTTAATCTATTATCTGTTGCAATGATTTTGCAATTTATATGTGAAATGAAGTGCCAAGCGATAGGAGGACATACACTACTTTGTGGGTCATTAGGGTTGTTCTTATAATGATTCACCTTGCATTAGAGTGTACTACCTGTTCTGCACTATACGTGTCTCCCGAGAGATTGTATAGCGTAACAGTAGGAATTCTTAATGCATGGTTAAACTTTCCTACATGTACATCATATCAAGATGTTATCAAACAATGAAAACACACATCGGATCTGTAGTATACAGCAATATAAGATTGTAGGTGTACATATGATTAAGATGCTTGTCATTGGGTTGCACGCAGAGTACATGTGAGAGAGCGAAATATACAATGGTGGTATTGCACAAGGATGAATTCATTTGCATATATTTGAAACAATTTTGGACGAAAATGAAAACACAAATGACGTAAACATGCAAGATGAATGATAAATAGATGCCTGTTGATCATGTTAAAGAACCGTGAAAAAGTCATGGTAACTATTTCAGCCATTTTTTAAAAATCCTCTGCTTATATAAGAAAACACTCTTGTGCGAAAATTAAGTGAGGCATTAATTTAAAATGCTCAGAAAAAACCTAGACAATTTCAAATTTTGACACCTTTAACCACTGTTTACGCACGCAATTTACGATCGAGTTGATATTATCATGATTTATGATTAAATATGCATTCAGAAGAAAAGGGAAGCAATAATTCTCAAATAGAATATAATGACAGACACCGATGGAAAGTTTGTCCCGGAGATAATATACATACTATTGGAACATGGGGAAAACACGGACCTCTGAAAATTCAGAAGTGACACCAGGTACCATTGAGGTGTAAAATATAATCTGTTAACAGGCCACACCCGCAGTACGTGGATAGTACAATCCAATAGCTAAGTTTTCAGGCTTGTAATGGTGTACCTTATTATTTCATTTTCCCAGTTTCCGTATCCTAATACATGTACCAACCTTGACCTTGTAGGTCTCATGTACAAACAAATGTTTATCTAATTTGGATCACTATTCTACCAATACCTATTTCATTAGAGTTGCATAACATAATAATTTGCATATGGAAATCTTGCGGTTTCCTTATTGCAACCTTAATAAAGGACATAAACGGTTGCTAGCAAATATATTATTCATGCTTATGCTCAGAAATGCTAATCGATTACAATAATGAAAACCTTACAAAATTAAAATTCAGCCAAGTGAAACTGACAGAAAATCTGTATCAATTCAATAAGAATGCCTGGAAGGTTTGTGGTTGAAAAAATGATTTGAGAGCTACTGAAAGGATACCTGACACCAGAATGAGACATTAAACAATAACAGAATTAATCTGCTAATTGACCTCAATGAATAATGATCAAGGCTGACATTTATTACGTGCTGGTTACATGCATTGAATAAAACAACATAAAGAGGCATCAACAGGAAGACTCATTTTAAAGTTCAGTATTCAACTTTATGTCAAATGAATTTAGAAAGAAATCGTGAAACTGAAGTAAGGGGAAAAGTTTTTTCCTGTTTGCGTGTATTATGATGAATGGTTAAGAAGTCTCACGGTTAAATACTTATAGGAGTGAGGAGAAATCAGTGTTATACTTTGACAATTTTAGAAATGATCTCAATAATGAATCAATGGAATGGAACAGAAACGCATTCTATAACTTAATTGAATAATTTTGTTGTACAATTATATGATGTAAAATAATCAATTCATATCACAACTAAGTAAGTATTGATTTCAGAATTAAATTTTAATATTTCATAAAATGAAGTAGAGTCAGTCGTTTATTAGACACATAGATACTAACTTTGATGAGATGACGCGTGGAATGAGATAATGTCATAGGCATCCGTATAATGAAAAAAAAAATCGAAGGTGCCTTGATTTGCATGTATATTGAAAGTGTGACTCATACTTATCATAAGAGTGAAATGGATACAAAACTGTTGATGAAATTGAATCTCACTTTTAAAGCATGCATTTGCGATATGTGTATCGATATGTCGGTGAATTGCTAATGAGTGAATTATAAATAAAGCGAGTCAATGTTTCTTCCCTAACAGTCGACGATGAACAGGTGGAGAATAAATATCTAACGTGTAGCAAGAAACGTTTTAAGAAACTTGCTAATTATATGATTAAAACTTTTTGTGAGACATACGTGTTCAATTCTTGAACCAACCTGATAACAAATAAGGATATACATGTATCCATGATATGTTCATGATATGTGTATATCTAGAGGTATGGGATATATAACGCTTACCAAGTCCGTGTTCTCTCTCTCTCTCTCTCTCTCTCTCTCTCTCTCTCTCTCTCTGAAAGAGAAATCACCAATGCCAGGGATTAGAATACATGTATATGATCTCATCATTTTAATTTCCTTTTTGAAAGTCAATATTTCCTGTCGGAAATTCCCCCAAATCTTACATATGTCAATTCTTGTTCTATGCATTTTTGTATTCAGTTCAAATTCATTTCATATAACTTCAGACACGTCTCAAGGTAAAGGATTCGAAACACAAAAGTTACACACTTCAGTAGTGATTAAGAAAGCGACAGGTGGATCGACGAGGAAGGGTAGAATATATTTAACTAAAGTGAACAGGATGAGCAATTTAAATATTTGCGGTTTTAATGTAATGTTACATAAAGTAGGCTTGTTATCTGAGAGATTTTTTTTAAAAAGACAACAGCACATTTGCGACAAGTGGTACCGTCAAATGTACATTTATCATTCACGTTTTTTGATTTTCCATAAATCTGACCATCCCGTTTCTCAGAAATATGAGAGAAATATGTATTTGAGATTAAGATCAGGAATCATAAATACAGGAAGTATATTATTTATGACGGATTTTCCATTTGCCCTTATAAATCTAAATTGAGTTTCGGAATTTCTATTACATTATAATAAATTACTTCACTAATCCTAGATATGTCTTCTTAGTATATGCATAGATGTATATCATTTGTATTCCTCATAGCTTATGTAAAATATCTTCAGAACAAGTAAGTAATTCTCTCGCTTATTATTTAAGAAAAACGACATATGTCTTTTTTGGAACGCATATAAATTAGGAAGAGAGTAAATGGACTTTGATTTTTATACATTATTTTAATGCATTACATCAAAAGTTCATTGTAAGAACGTGCTGTGAGGGTACATGTAAGACACGACTGATAAACAATTGAGACAGTATTTTCTTGTTCACAGTCATTTAAATGATGAATCATCGTGCAAATTATCAATGTTAAACGAAAAAGCGATTTGTTATCTAAAAATCGGCATTAAATGGCAATAAATGTGGATGTATGAAAGCCTATTGCCACTGCGATATCCGTATACTTATCCCATGTGATCCATGCACTTCTTTGAATGTACCGAAAACAGTAAATAGATCGATAGGGAGTTAAATCTGTATCATAATGATAAATCAATAGAGAGTTACAACACTAAATGGAAAGAAATTGTAAGAAGGGGGAGATGCTGCCCGTAGTGCAAAATGACCAAATCTGTATTGACGTATGACCATATGGGACCAAATTATGGTATATCTTGGACATTGAGTCCGGTTTACCAGTGACCACAAACGAATGTCATGTGGTCAATATGAAATAAGTACATGTAACAGCTGATGACTTGTCATTAGGAGGGTGTTGTTGGACTACTAGACATTAAACGATGTCGACCAAAATATGCTGGTTATTTCTCACATCAAATATACAATTTGTTTAAATATGACTCAAACATAAGTCTGTGAGGACAATCATTCAAAGATAATGTTTAAACTATGCATGTCTGAGACATGTACAATTAATATTCAAAAGTACCATGCAACATTTTGTAATGTACATGTATTTGAAACGCTGGTCAGTTTGCATCAATTCATTGTCTAAAGTACAGGTACTTTTGAATGTGTATATGTAAATGTACTCTACTAGCATGTATTCTCCTTTCCTCATTGACGCAGATTATTTCGATTCATTATCATTTTCAGTCTAATGACACTTGGAAACCTTTTGTGTTCTGGTATCAATTCTAATGGTTAAGTTGACAGGATAAAGGTCTAATAAGGCCAAAAGAGAACATATGTACAAATTAGATAAATGCATTTTGTATGTACTTTTGTATTTCTCGTAAATATGCATGTCCCCTTAGGTAAATCTCAGAAGACCCTGACGTTTGTAAATAGAAAATAAACAAATACAAGGTACAAGGCACATCAGTGCACGGCCTTTAGTTCAAACACCGTCCATGTTTTAACACATGCCACAATCCATACGGCGACCGGGGTCATTTGAAAGTGCAAGAGTTGTTGTGCACGCCACTAAATGCTCGCAACCACAATTTACTCATTACCTACAAGGAAAGTCCATGCATTTCGATCCTTAGTTTGACATAAATATTTGTTCACTTATTATGATAGATAGAAGCCACAGCGAGGCATGCAGATAACTAAAACAAAATGCATGTATATGCACTTTACGGTTATTTACGTCTAAGTGCCCTT
>JACSZP010021930.1:0-12755 GCA_016161895.1 Pinna nobilis
GCTCCGGACAAAGGTAAAATTAAATTTTTAACAAAAGGCAATAACTCTGTAAATATTGCAGCTAGAGTTATGGTTCTTGAACACTGCACTGCGTCTTGTGATGGTCTTGATGTGTATGAAGTTCGATGAATCTATCATGCACGGTTTAAGAGTTATGCTCCGGACAAGAAAAGTTAACGGACAGACGGACGGACGGACGGACAGACGGACGGACGGACGGACGGACGGACGGACGGACGGACGGACGGACGGACGGACGGACGGACGGACAACGCCATACCATAATACATCCCGTCATTCGACGGGCGTATAAAAAACCCGGCCTTTAAGTTTTCTATATAAGCATACCCATAATCCTTCACTGGTTATTTTCACGTTTTGTTTAAATACTTGGACATAAATGTGTGAGAGAGTTTACAACTTTGTTAGAATCATATCTCAAGCCAATTTCAACCTCAGATGTGTTAGACACCCATTGTGTTAAGTTAACAAACTTACATGCAAACATCACCATGCTGTGATCTTGCAGCAATCAAAGTCAACAATAAAGTAGTTTTTAAAGTTCAAGAAAAGCAACAATCTGATTGGTCAATAGTTGTCCAAATCTAGTCTGATTGGTCGATAGTTGTCCAATACTAGTTATATTTCAATCTTCTATATACTCCTTTTCTTTACCATCTAACACAAAGATCTAATTAAATACAATTGAGAACAGGGGCCTACGTGGCCTAGTGGTTAGTCAGTTTGGCGTCTGATCTTGACATCCGGGATTCGAACCCAAGTCTCGCTGTGGTTGGCTGTGCCTGTCGTTAAGGTGAGACAGGAAAAACCAAAGTCCCCTATCACAGTACATGTAAGTATCGGCATTTTGAACAACCCCTCCCTGCTCTATGACCATAAGTGCCGCACAGAGGCAAACTTTGTTGCCTTCACAAGCAAACTATGACGTCTCCATATAAGTGAAAGATTCTTAAGTGGGACGTTAAACAACAATACAACCAACCCACCAACCACTTAGAGGTCATATGCCATAAACTTGATTAAATCTTCTGGTGACTATTGTACTATGTAGCTCCAGCTTTGACTGGTTGTTGACAGAGGTCACAAGATTTAACCTCTCAACTGGTTTTATTAGATCTACTTGCAATGCAACATAAAAAGGAGCACACCAAAGCTAAAATCTTTCATTAGAGTAAAGTTGTCCGTAACCCATATTAACCAGCTATCATCCCTAGATAAACCCTTCTTTCTTTTTTTTTTACCTCTACCTCTATCAGAAATAGTTTTATCAATGGCTTAATCTGCCCTATTTCAAAACAGTTCAATCTGAAAAATAAATTAAGATGATAACTACAAACATATCTACTATGAAGACACCAAAAGAGACAATTGAGGGTTCAAAAAATTTAGCATTACGTTTGCTAGTCCTAGTCTTTTCTGAAAACTGGGCTATAAGTAATGATGTTTAGTGCAAAAGTATTGTCAATTCTGAAACACGAATATGTTATCTCATATTCAGAGGTGCATTTTTTATTGTCCTGGCATTTATGCTATTTCTTAGGTGGGGTGCTGTCGCCATTTTTCACCCCCACTGTTCTAAGTCTCCATTGCACCCAAATAATATTTACTTTCACTTTCTTTTGGGTGCAGGACTAGTTCCTCCAAGTGGAATTTGTCACAGTTCAGTTGAATTTGTCACAGTACAGCCAATGAAATCTGATAATTCTCCATTGAGGCAGAATGACTCATAACCATCTACATGTAACATATCTTTTCCACAGAACTTCTAATATTCCAGCCACAATCCAGTCTCCGGAATTAGAGATATGATTTACTGTGGAATTTTACCTATATAACTAACTGTCAAGATTGGGTCTGGTTTTCGTTGATCTATGGTATTCAAACCTCACTAAAAAGACCTCCACACTAATCGGACCTCCAGACTAATCAGACCTCCAGACTAATCAGACCTCCACATTAATCAGACCTCCAGACTAATCAGACCTCCAGACTAATCGGACCTCCACACTAATCAGACCTCCACATTAATCAGACCTCCACACTAATCAGACCTCCATATTAATCAGACCTCCACACTAATCAGACCTCCACACTAATCAGACCTCCAGATTAATCAGACCTCCAGACTAATCAGACCTCCACACTAATCAGACCTCCACACTAATCAGACCTCCACACTAATCAGACCTCCACACTATTCAGAACACTTTAACCAGCCACTTTGATCTAGGTGGTCTAGCTAGCAGGGTCCCACTGTAGCTTCCTGTAGCTTCTGTATACTTACATGTGACTGTGATAATAATTCCTTCATGATAAATTGGTCGTACACTTCTTTGCCAAGTTTTATTCTTTCCTCATCCGACTCTATTTTTTCAAACCGTTTAATCTGAAATGAGAAAGAAACATCTCGAGTCAGACTTGATCAAAGTTATTTTTGTTCTTATGCACTTGCAAATACATGTAGTTTCATCCCCTTTAAAATTACCCAGTCTCGACATAGTTCCATTCAATAAGTTTACCATTTTGAATTTGTCTCATCTTGAATTCATCAACTGATGATGAGGACAAAAGGGGCAAAAATAAAATGCATGGGGGCAAAACTTCCCCCGTATACAATATTACTTTATCATAGTGTACCATATCAATGCTTTCAGTAAAAAAATAAGTCTTACAGAAAAGACCAAAATACTATGCATAATAAATTTGTTTATCATTGTTATTAAATTAAAATTTATTATTTCACACAGTCTATGAAAATGTTTGATCTGTCACAATTTTTTCAACCTAGTTCCCTGGAAAGATAATCAAGATCACAATTTGTGATATATCTTAAATTCAACAATATTGTATTTGTACATCGGGTTCAAATAATCAGGTTTGTTTTATCTTGGAAGCAGTTGAAATACAAAAAAAGATACGAAATCTTACTACGAACTCAAATCTATAGATCACACTTTTTTCATGAACTTTATTATTGCTATGGCAACAGATCATAGTATACACCTGTTTCATTTGAGTTCACAGCTATGCCAGGGTACAAATGTACGGTAAGTGTTTGTGTTTCTGGTTTTTGAGATTCACATTTTTATATTTAAACACTTATGTTCCACAGTATAAAAACAAACCGCGAGATCGCCAGATCTTCGGCAAACTATCGATTTCTCTAGGAAGCATTCCGTTACACCACACCTTCCGAAGGCCATGCTACTATCTACTGTAGGTTCACAACCACAGAATAGTACTTTGCATCCAAAATGTATAAACATGTCTGACGATCTTAAAAGTGTTTACACTAGCGTAAAAGAAGATTTCATTATCAAGGGAAAAGCTTCTCTACAGATTGGCAGTTTTGACATCGGAAACGGCAAGTAACGAAGATTGAAGTTTTAATGCGTATTATATATACAACGTTCGTATGCACGCTTTGTAGGAAAGGTAACAAGTATGAAAAAGAAATGCATAATTGTTCTGAAGGCCAAAGGTAAACATATACAATATTGTATGATACATCAGGATGGAGAGAAATGAAAGGAAAGTTTATCTTAAATAGAGACCAAAATCTGATCTTGAATACAAAACAACTTCCTTCGAAAATAGCAATTAATTGAGCCTCAGTAATACTCCGATGTTCTAAATAGTAATTTGCAATGGCATCCTTTCTTTAAAGTCAAAAATGTAATTTGGGAAAATTAAAAAAGCGAGATACAAGAATACATGGCAGTGAGATTTCAGCTTAATTGAAATGTTTATGTAAAATCTACGTCGACATGTATCTAAACAAAAGAAACGGCTGAACGAATGTAAATGAATTGGTACTGGTCCATTGGTTGTATGTGTACTAATGTTTTACATCAAACTCAAGAATTTTTAACTTACATGGCGACGTCACTATGAACCAATGAAAGGGCAACAAATTTTGCCTACACTTGGCACTTATGACCGTAGAGCAGGGATTCTGGGTTCTTTAACGTGCCAACACCTACTACAACACAGGAGCTTGGTTTTTACTGTCCCACCTGAAAAGAATGGGATAGCCAACCCCAGTGTGGCTTGGGCTCAAAACTTGGATCTCTCAATCAGAAGTCAAACACACTAACCACTAGGCCACGGTGGCCCCAAATTTGATATCAAAATATATATGATGCAAATGAGAGCTATTTGTGCAACACAACGCCAGAAAGAATTAATCTAAGTGCACAGGGGTCAAGGTCAATGGGCAATTTGATCATAAAGTTGTTTTTCCAAGAGCTAGAAAATACTGTTTGAAATCTTTGACTCTAATAATTCAAATGCATAAGAAGGATTATCATCTAGAACACCAAAAGAAATGAGAGATAAAATATACATATTCACAAAGACAGACGAAAAAAATGCCTTTGAATTCTAGTCATTCTTGAGAGAGGCCTCCGTGGCAGAGTGGTTAGCGTGTTCAACTGCGAATCGGAAGATCAGGGTTCAAGCCGCATCAGCGCCACTCTGATGTTGGCCGTCCCTGTCCTTCAGATGAGACAGTAAAAACCGAGGCCCCGTGTCACAGTAGGTGTTGGCACGTTAAAGAACACTCCCTGCTCTACGACCAGCAGTGCCAAGCATAGGCAAAATTTGTAGCCCTTCACCAGCACACGGTGACGTCTCCATATGAGTGAAAGATTCTTGAGTGGGACGTTAAACACCATACCATCATTCTTGAGAACAAGGGTATCAAAATCAATATCTCTCAATAATCATTCCTCCAATTTATCAAATCCAAGACATCGTTGCATAAAAAGAAAAATAAATAAAATGTAAATGAATTTTCTGGACATTATAGGGCACTAACCTCATGTTATTTGACTTGTGTTTTTTTTTTTTTACCTACCAATGATTGTGTGACAAGCACCATATTTAAACAGTCAACGTAATCACCGCTCGAGGTTAGGCTTTATCGAGCTACAACTAGAAATACAAATGATTCTGCAATTACACGAAATCTGCGAGTCGTCATAATCGTATGTCATACAAAGTACCTGATGGATTCCTACTTTAGAAATTGATTACATATTCGGAATCAATTTCGGTACATGGATGAAAGATCCTCCCGGGAGGAACGAGAAAAAAACCATGGTGATAATAACTGGAAATCCACTTATCTATTGAGAGAGTGAATCTACAAAATGAAGTGTAATTAACGTTGATAGTACTCTAGCGACCACTGCTGTCTAGTGCTGTCGTGGAGGAAGTAACAGCCCTGATAATGAAATTTGTACCACAAGAGCTAGTTATAACTAATAAACCTAGTGTTAATCTGTGGATGAAGTTATGCTGCCCTTTGCTTTAATTACAGATTGTCACCATTTCAATAAGCAAGAATATTTTTATGTAAAACTTGCTACAAAAATAGTTTTGGATAAATAAAAAACAACATTGACTTATTCATCAGCTTAGGTCTATTGGCCTAACTTTGTTTTGAGGGGAGGAGGGAGCACATTAACCCTATCACCCCCAAGTATTAGAGTGCTATGATACTTTCTATTGTCTTAGACCAGCCCATTTTGGTCTGTGGTGTTGAAAGGGTTAAGGTTGATGATCATTATTTTAATCAGTAATTAGTACAGTACAGTGGATACTGTCTTGAGGGAACTTACGAAAAAAAAAAAAATAAAACAATAATCTAGAATCACATTTCCATAGTAATAGAGAAAGTCTCGATCTCTGAAACTGGTTTCCACTAAACCTCGTCAGACTATGTTGAAAAAAAAGACATTTCTCAAATGGGACCTTGATAAAATATTCGTAAGATTTTTACAGAATTTTGAATTCCTGCTTGTGATTTGCTTTCTTCCTTCCATGTTAAATCAAAGTCGGATGTTTAACTTAAATTATGCAGGGGGATCCTCTGGGGCTAAATGGTTAGAGAATCACATGTATGGTATGGTATGGTATTGTTGTTTAACGTCCCACTCAAGAATATTTCACTTATACATGTATGAAGACGTCACCGTGTGCTGGTGAAGGACTACAAATTTTGCTTATGCCTAGAGCAGGGAGGGTTTTTTTTTTAAATCAATAGGGATCCTCCTTGAGTCATAGGCAACCCGTGTGTGAAGTATGAACTTTGTAGACCCATGGGTACTTGAGTTATGGTGCGGAAATACATGGGCACACAGACAGGCAGACATGGAGAATCGAGTATACCCCGATTACCCCCCTAAAACTTTGTTGGCCGAGTGGGTATAAAAACAAGTCACAACCACATGACTAAAAGATTGTCAAAGGTGGCTGTTAACCAAAATCAAAGTAATAAACATCATAGAGAGGATAAGAGAAGGCTCAGCAACTCCCATCTTTCATGGTCTTACATGTATCAACATAGTTGTCAGGGCGACAATCAAAATCTGGTATTAGTCCATCATTAGTGTAACAAGGTTGAGCAATACAAATACTTAGCAGCGACCTCTGAATGAACTCCCAAGTTTACACAGTACAATATATCTCTCCTGCAGTTATATACTTTCACAGCTGTTGTGAAAAAACGTGTTTATGCTGTGAGCACATGGTATGAAGCAAAGAAAATATATACTTTTTTGCCTTTATGCTAAAGAGTTAAATGTGTAAGTCTAATAGTCCCTTTTTGAGGACAATTTTGTTATTATATATGCAAGAAATAATTGTAGAGAAAATGATTAAGAATAGATCATATCTATAGAAGTCCATCTACACTGAATTTGAAAATGGTGTCATTACTTTTGTTTATTAACCCTTTCAACCCCAAGTATCAATATGGTATGCTCTTTTCTATTGTCTTAGACCAGTCCATTATGGTCTGTGGTATTGAAAAAGTTAAAAAAAAATATATGAGATTCACAGATATCTGTATTCTTGTCTCAGATCTCTGATTTCTTTCATATCTAATGTTCTACTCAAATTATGCCAAAAGGAAACATACATTATAAATAAATGTACATAATTTTGAATTGAAAATTGTACACCAAAAAAGAGGAAAGAAATATTTAGATTTCAATGATGTGTGATATATGCAACACAAAAGAGAGAGAGAGAGAGAGAGAGAGAGAGAGAGAGAGAGAGAGAGATTTAGATTTGTAACATACACTTATTATAATATGATATTCAGATATTTTAAGTCTAGCAATATGCCAGGATTTGAATAAGATTTACTATATTAATTCCCTGGAATGCGAACGTTTACAATGTGTGTGAAGGTATGTGAATGGGATAGCTAAACCTCACTTATCTTCACCAGTACAGAACTACAGAAAACCAGAATTAGCCTAAATTGAATTCCAGAAAGTATGCCAAAAGGTAGCGAAATAATTCTCGCATACAGGAAACATGCCCCCAGTGATGCTTAGGTGTTATACTACCTACAATGATGCAACCTGCACACCCCTTAAAATTGAAAATGGGCTCTTCCCATCTGTGATGAAGATCAGTCCAAACATGAAATTAGGGATGTGCTGTGGAAATGGTGACTGATCAAAATTATGATAACTTTTCTGAATTTTTATAATTTAGGTTATCAATAGCTCATTGGAAAAAACATGAAGGAAATATTTGTGGTTTCCTTATCGGAATGGCTGTTTGATCTATCCATCATTCTTGTCACTATGGCTCTTGAGTTTCACATAACAAAAAATTGTGAAAGTGAACCTCAGATTTTTATGAACAATTTTTGTTTGCATGATACAGTGATGATATGAAAATGATGATACCAGTGATGAAATCAATCATTTTCAAGTGGTATTTATGATAAAATGAATTACTATATATACAACTGTCAGGAGTGTTCAGGGCATTTGTAAAGTTACAAGTAATTACTACACATACTACTGTTGCAGGTTTTGTTATCATTCAATGCCACCCTAGAGAATCATTCCATCAGAGAGACATTACCAAAGTGCAACTAACGGGCTTCAAATTTGGCCCATTCTTGTAATATAGGACCATTGAGCTGTGATCGGTTGGTTGTATTGTTGTTTTAATGTCCCATTCAAGAATCTTTCACTTTTATGGAAATGCCACCATTTGCCAGTAAAAGGTGACAAATTTGGCATATGCTCGGCACTTAACAGCCATTGAGCAGGGAAGGTTCTATTATATGCCAACACTCACTGTGACACAACACCTCTGTTTTACCGTCTCAAGGGAAAGTCAGAGACAGCCGATTTCTGCGCAGCATGGAACGGAGCCCATTTCTTCATAATAAGAAGGCAATCAATATCAAACCACTGCACTACTGCAGCCCCAATCTCAAATAAGTGTATGTATAATTACCAGGGTTCTAACAGTAACATGTAGGAACTCACAAAAGATACCCTTCACTAATCAAACCAATTTCAAGTAAGTCACTTAGGTGGTCTTAAAAGCAAGGTTCAACTGTATTAACAGCAAACCATGGACAACGAAAACATTTTTATACCATCCAAAATGAAGTCAATAGAGATACGTTGAATCGTTACAATTCTTCAACAAAACCTGGTTGTTCGGCATACAAAATTAGAAATTGCAGCGATTCATCTTCATTATAGACTGGATAATGATCTATATCATCCACTTCGCAAATAAGAGAGCTGTCTTTTCCGGGGAATCGCTATTATCAATCTGTCAATTGCTGATTCATCTGTCTGATCTTTGATACCAAAATAACTTCGAAAACATTTTTCACTTTATTGCCTAAAAAGCATACATTACACATTCTTTGAACTCATGAACCCCTGAAATCTAGTGGACTCTTCCTTAAATCAATGATTTAGGCAAACCCAAATATGTCTATAGGGGTGAGTGGGTTAAGTTCCAGAGATCAACTCTAAAGCAGGAGGTCTAGGGTTTAAGTCTTAGTATGGCCATGACTGACTGTTTCCTCACCTTTTGATGAGAAAGTTGGTTGACTATATTGTTGTGTCAAATTAGATGCTGGCACATTAAATAACCCTCCCTGCTTTTCTGCCATCAGACAATCTTTTAGCCATGTGGTTGTGACTTGTTTTTATACCCACCCCCGCCAACAAAGTTGTAGGGGGATATACTCGATTCACCATGTCTGTCTGTCTGCACAGGCAAAATGTGTTGCCCATCACCGGCACATGATGATGTCTTCATACAAGTGAAGGATCCTTGAGTGGGATGTTAAACAACAATACAACAACAAAAACAACATATGGTCTATTATTTCAGGTTATTTTGGTAGATTCAAAATCTTTTTGGAAGGCATATATTTTGATTGCATAGAGCAGGTAGTCTTTTACTCAGTAAATCATTTGCACGTCAGACTGGGAATGTGTAAGGGGTTAAAAACCCTAAATGATTAAAACAAAAACCCAAATTATCTGGACAGATATAGCATTGGGATTACCAAAACTTACTTTTTGTGAAAAGCAGAATACATATTGAATATTCCATTCCCAAAATATTTTGACTGACAGATAGATTTTCCAGATTACTAACATCCAGATTAACAATGTTTTTTTTTGTTGTTGTTGTTGTTTAACGTCCCACTCAAGAATATTTCACTCATATTGAGACGTCACCTTGTGCCGGTGAAGGGCGACAAATTTTGCCTGTGCTCGGCACTTTTGGCCGTAGAGCAGGGAGGGTTCTTAAACGTGCCAACACCTACTGTGACACGGGACCTCGGTTTTTACGGTCTCATCCGAAAAACAGGGACGGCCAACCGCGGAGTGGCGCTGCGGGAATCGAACCCCGGACCCTTCAATTCGAAGTCAAACACACTATCCACTCGGCCACGGAGGCCCCTAACAATGTTTAAGATAACAGTACTGGTAGGTATTTTTTCTTCATTTTGTTTTCTATACTGATAATGGGTTTTACTCTACTACATGCACGTACTCTTCCTAGGAAAATGTATACAATTTACCGTAAACGGGGAAATTTTCACCCCAACCCCTATTTTACTTTTGGCCCTTTCATCCTCATCGTCAGTGGGCAAATTCATAACTGGGTGAATCCAAAATGGTAAATCATTGAAGAGAATTATGACAAAACTGGGCTAATTTGAATCGGGGCAAAACTTTTTGCAAATGCATTAGGGCAAAAATAACCTTGTATACAGTGTGCATTTTGTACATGTATATATAAAAACCAAAACATTACAAGTACGCATAACCAGGTATGCAAAATGTTAAAATAGAACCCAAACAAAGTGGAGGTTAAAAACCTCATGATTTATTCCACACTAATCAGATGGCACAGCCACGGTGGCCTGGGGCTGATAGGATCAACGGCATACACTCATCAGTAGCCACTGTGCCAACATGGCAGCTACTTACATTAGATCAACAATCTTCAAAAATGAATACTATTGCTGCACCGTGGAGTATTTGGGAAAAACGTATTAGCATGTGAATTACTTAATGCTTCACTGCATGCCACCCACATGTGCATAAACATAACATAACAACATAGAAGAACTCCCCACTAATAAGCCGCTGTGCGCAGAAGAGAGAGGTCACTATTGTACACTACTGTGTTTATCCTAATCTTCTCAAAGTAAGAAAAAAGCGCTTATGTCAATATGGTAGTTTCTTTGATGTGGAGGCTTGGAGGCGATATAGTACATAAATTCTGTAACGCTGTCAGTCCAGAGTTTATTTTCGCTCCATTTCTGATGAATCAATGTAAGTGCAGTGTAGTGTATTATGCAGTTACGGAATTAAGTGCGTTTTACGTCACCAGTCTTCCTTCATAACTAAAATTAAACATACTTTCCCTGATCCTCTCCTTACTGCAACGAATGTATCTACGAGAAACGATAGATTACACTGCTTACATCGTGTTTGGAGCATTAAGCCAGAAACCACTAAAGCAGGTAACCTGCCAATAATCATGATAAACTGAAATTGTGCGTACTTTCGAGGATCAAAGTTGGCTTACTGCAGTACCAAAACTGAATAAATCTTACAAAAGCACTTGGCAACACATGTTTGTAAAACTTAAGAATTTACAACTCGCAGGATTTATAGAGCCTCCGATGAATTCCGAAATGAATATGACGACACGTATGTGAAATATTTAGTTCAGAAATGTTTAAGAATTTCAGTCATGAAAACACAATTTTTTTCAGCATACAATACTCTTTGGTCTAACTACATGTACAATTTACATATGGGGCTCTTCACTGTGAAAAATATAAAACATTGTTTTAATATCAGTAAATATAGTAAAGTATAGATTTTTCAGTGACATCTGTGGCGGATTGGTTATTTAGTCTTTCACTTTAGCTCAGCGCAGGTTCGAGCCTCGCTTAAACTTTCGTTCTCACGTGAGAAAGTTTGCCAGTTTACANNAGACTCTTTCCTTTACCAATACAAACTGGCCATCTTCATATGACTGAAACATTGTCGAATGTGGCGTAAAACAAACTACAAACAACAATACAAAACAGAAGCCAATTTCCAATATAAAATTTAATATTGCAGTATTTTCATTAATGTTATCAAATGTTACTATTTTTCCCTCACACAGAAACTGCAAAATATCTAATCTATAGCAATAAATGTTGTTTGTATAAACATTGGCTTAATATTCTCTAGGTTACTTAAACAAAACCGAACTGTGTTACTGTTATTTGGGGAAACTCTATAATCATGTAATCTCCTAAGCACCATAAAGATATGGAATATTCAGGGTTCCCCTAACAGTTCGCCGATTGAGCCATAGACTAATTTTTTTGCAAAGTACAGTAGAATCTTGAAAACTCAAACTCCCAAAGTTCTCGATCTCTCGAAGTAATCCTATGGTCCCAAATTTTTTTCCTTAATACATTAAGCAAATTTAATCTCGATCTTCTGAACGTCGATCTCGAAATTTTCTACCTCTCGAAAAAATTTCACAGTCCAAAGCTTAAAATACTTGAAAATATCATCTCAATCTTTAGAAATGTGAATTTTTGGTAGACACTGTAATAACGGCGGCGGACGCGTTAAATTATTTTAGAATATTCCCCAAAATGATGAATTATGAAAACAGTGTCCGTGAAAAAGAATGAATAAGAGGGTTTGGGTCAGCAGAAGAGTGTTAAGTTGCTTAGAAATCGTATCTTTGAAAAACTTGAAGTCTTGAAAACTCAAAGTTTATCAGCGTCAAGTTTTGGAGATCCAACTACAGGTATATACATGTATGTATATATATATACATATATAAATTTGCACTTCCATCTATGATTTCTCGTGTAGGAATTCAAGTGTTACTTGGGCAGATGGACACTGCCGGTGTCTATTGATTAGTTTTATGATCAATCTCTTGGTGCTGGCTTCTTGGCAATGACCAATATCTCTTGGCTCTCTGTACGTCTGTGGGAGCATTTGATAATCATGTCATTACATGCATGAACAGCATAACTTGATGTACAATTATTTCGCCATATTAGCACAGCTGAAGCACATTCCAGTGCAAATGATCTTTTAATGGACACCAATCTTGGCTGGAAGTTTTCCTTTCACGTTTCCTTCNNCCCCCCCCCCCCCCCCCCCCGATTTCTGTTTCATTTATTGAATTTTTACATCACTTTCAATGGAATACAAGTTTGGTTTTTTTTTCTGTGGAGATTTTTGGCTCATCCAATACTTCAAATTTATTTGTCTATGCCTATGAAACTATATTTCACAACTATCTTATTAAAGAAACAATAGTTACCGTAAATCCAGTTTTATTCAGTTTTATTCGCCAGAAGTTTATTTTCGCGTAATTATGCGAGATCACTTACTCGCGAAAATAAAGTT
>JACSZP010021933.1:0-11246 GCA_016161895.1 Pinna nobilis
ACACTTAAGTACCACCGCGCTATCCAAAATTTCTGGGGAGAATACTGGACATCATTTTCAGATGTATCCCAAAACTTCCTAACATAGAGTGATAGGTCATAAAACATCCAATCTTAAGTAGCAAATCATCTTATTGCTTAGGTCCTGAAACGTCCTGGTCCTGTCACTGTGATATCCTACGCCCTTTTGTCATACATGTATCTAGTAGGCCTACACATCACATCCAAAACCAAATTCTTATTAAACTCATACATGACATTTGCCAAATCATCATGTCATGGTAGGAATAGGATAGATAAAGGAATATTTAGAAATTCAGAGACATGAAAATCCAAACAATAAATGGATATTGACCAATTTTATTTTTAATAAGTAAAAGAGAAAGGATAATCATTTAAATGACAAATTTAACAAAAGTAGGCCATGGAAATCACCAAAATATTACCCTTCAGATCAACGAATACGTTTTACAATAAACAACATTGAAAATTAAGTATAGACAATGCATTTTACACCCTACATCTAAACAAAAAGTATCACGGGTTCGCTATGCAATATACCGCATTTCAAATTCACTTTGTCATTCACGAGTTGAGTTGGTCGGTTCAAAACTGCGAGAAACTCAACGATACAAAGAAAAAAAGTACTTCATATGGAAAATAAAGATAAAGAGCAGTCAGTAAATCATGATTCAATTACCTGCCGATGTTATATTCATCTTCATTCTGATATAAACAACTTTGAAACCAAGTTGCCGGTGAAATGTGTTGTTCAATAAGAAACCGGAAGTATACGTTATAAATTACGAAATCTAAGGCGTATTTACTCAAAACGAAATATTCGGTTATTCGCGAAAAAAAACACATGTTAAAGGGGAATAAATCTGCTTCGTATGGCGGATTCGAAAATGCCGTGAATCTCAAGGTGATCGGCTTTCCCAGTCTTTCCTCCAGTGTTCGATAAAGACATCTAAGTATTATTTTCTTTTTTGATAAGATCCGTAATTTTCTTTCTTAAAAAACGATGAACAATTATAAAATACAGAGAACATGCCTCATAATTGGCGCGTATCCAGGATTATTTTTCCACGGGGGGGGGGGTCGATATTCTCCAGGGGGTCCTACTTGTAAAACGGAAAAAACAACCCTGTTAAAGTGAGAAATTAAGCATGACTGATTGACCATTATTGGTTTAGATTTTTACCAGTTCCAGGGGGTCCGGACCCCCGCCCCATCTAGATCCGCGAACTGAAAGTAACAACGTTAAAAAAAGGCGTCAGTGCCCAGTGGTAAAAAGGTGATTAATGACGCAAATTGACAGATGGGTTTACGCGAGAAGAGCGAAATAAAGTGAAAACGGAGGCACAATATTGCGAAATTGAAATGGGTAAAAGCAGAGATGTCCATCAACGTGTGTTATATACGTCTCTGGTAAAAGATAAACCGAAAGAGTTGCATGTTATTAATCCTTGCACCTGATCCTTTCTGGCATTATTACGCTTTCCTAATTCGCGTTAAAGCGCATTTTGAATCAATATATAAATATACATATATATATAATATATATACATACACAGATCTACATGCCCCCTCTCCGGGGTGGGTGGTGTCCCCTGGGACCATCATTAACCAGTGGTGCATTGTGCTTATTTGAAGAAAGTTTGGGGGGGCCACAAATTCGACCCACGGAAACTTTCAACCACCTGGAAAAATTTCTTTTCCTGAATAATAAAATAGTAAACTCATGATCCTGACTCTAGTACTAGTCCTTCGTAAAACTTGATACGACAAAAACTATGTAAAAAAAATTGTTTAATATTTGCCAAAAATACCTTGTTCCAGGGTATTTCTGAAAAGCCAAATTAAGTAGTCTCATCCGTACCCTTAGTATATTTTTGAATGGAAAGGGAGTCTTTAGTAGACTCAGAGACGTCTCTGGTGGATGGTATCGCCACCATCAAAGAAATAGTACTACATGTACTGAGTAGGGGCACGTAAATTATACATGAAGAAATGCTATTAGGGGTACATTATTATTATGATTGTTTTATAGGAAATTAGGGGCCTCCGTCGCCTAGTGGTTAGCGTGGTCAACTTCGAATCGAAGGGTCCGGGGTTCGAATCCACGCAGCGCCACTCCGCGGTCGGCCATCGGCCTGTCTTTCGGATGAGACAGTAAAAACTGAGTTCCCTTGTCACAGTAGGTGTTGGTACGGCGACAAAGAACCCCCTCCCCCCTTCTCTACGGCCTTAAGTATCGAGCATAGGCAAAATTTGTCGCCCTTCACGGGCATACGGTGACGTCTCCATATGAGTGAAATATTCTTGAGTGGGACGTTGAACAACAACACAACCAACCAAGAGGAAATTGAAAATGGGTGCAGTCCTGTTATAATTTAAAAAAAGAAAATAGTACAGGATAGTAGGTCTACATCATACACGACTGTGTTTACAGAATCGGCTATATGTATTTACATTTATGATTTATCATAAATTTATGCATCACTTGAATTGTTCTGTATGTAGCGTGGCATTATCTAGTGCCTTTGTACCGTTCATTCCATTTTAATTTTCTCTAATCTTTTTTTTTTCTTTCAATCTTTTCTAATTTAATCATTTCTTTTGCTTACCTTTTTGATATTTTTTTTTTCATTTCATTTTCGTCAATTATATTTCATCTTCCTAGCTCATCGTGACGAAAGCCCGGGGAGTTAAGGCAATGCCCCCGGGGTGATCCCCGTCGTCGGTAGAAAGAGAAATTAATCTGTGTTGTATCTTTTGCACCTAAACAATTAGGCCTTTGATTAATCCAGATTTCTCAGGAATTTCATTTTGAACCACGACTTTTGACCTAAGACTTCGTCCTTCTGTGATAAAAACTTAACACATACCTTTTATAACCTTCGACGAAAATGCTGAACATGACGAGCCATGTTGTATCCTGTAAAACTCTTGTTCTATTATTCGAGTCTATTCCATTTTATTTTATTTCACTTCTTACTTTATTCTGCTTTGGCCCAATTGACTGTTTTCATTTCATTTCATTCTATATTATGAAAGAAATGTAGAATATTATACCCCTTTCACATGATGAGTAAATTAAAGAATTCAAAGCCGCCGTAGTCTAGTGATTAGCGTGTTCGACTTCTGATCGTGAGGGTCGGAGTTCGAACCCGAACCACGCTGCGGTTGACTGTCCCTGTCTTTTGGATGAGACAGTAAAATCCGAGGTCCCTTGTCACAGTAGGTGTGAGCACGTTAAAGAACCCTCCCTGCTCTACGGTCATAGGTGCCAAGCACAGGGAAATATTTGTCGCTCTTCACCGGTCCATATAAATGAAAGATTCTTTAGCGGGACATTAAACAACGGTTCAACCATGCAACTAAGATCATAACTTCCAATTCTAGTGACTAAGACAGGATAATTCGACCCCCCCCCTTTTATTTCGAAATCGAATAAGAGCTGAATCTAGATTAAAAGTTCCTTGTTAGTCTTATTTCATACCCGCTATTCAGAATATTGCGGAAAGTAAATATCCAGTATTGAATTTAACAAGTGCAGTGGTTTACCATACTATAATAAGAACTCGTTCATGCATTTAAATCGGCTTCGCTTTGCAACGTTCATTGAAACAAGCAGGAAGTTATAATCATAGATCAATATGGCTTTCCCAAGCAAGGATAACTGGATCCAAATGGTATGTTGTTACATTAATATTTATTGTCCCACTCTAAAATATTTAACTCACATGGATATGTCACAGAATGCCGATGTAGGGCTCTAAATTTTGGGCCATGTTCGTCACCAATGACCATTGAGCAGTGAATGTTCTTTAACATGCTGACATCTACTGTCTCATCCGAGAGACGTGAAAACCCGCTTCCCCTTCCATTCGATACTCGCCGAACCCACAACCTCGTGATCTGAAGGCTAGCACTACCGCCGGCGGATCCACGATGGCTTTTTCAAATGGTATGTTTATAGTTTATTGCTCGGTATTTACATTTTATTGGTTAGTTGTTTTGTTGTTTAGCATCCCACGTGGGAAACTTAAAATTATTACCTATTATGTCCACGAAAAAGTGGCAAAATTCATTAAAGTTTGAGATGATTGGGGCTGGATTTCGGACCGAATTAAAACCGATCTATGGGATCGTCGTATCACTATGCCCAATATTTTTGAGTTTCTGATTTATAACTTTATTCCCTGACCCTTTTTGTTTGTTTTCAAGTATTTCTTTTCCACTATATATGCACATGTACAAGTTTAAATGCATTGTCTTGTTGACTATTTGATCCATCAGTTCGATTCCTTTTAATTCTGTCAAGACAAACAAAACAAATGAAGTCGGTTTGAATTTTTTTATCAGATACATGTATTTTATTATTTATTCACAAGATACATGCATAAAACATAATTTACAAACTCGACACTAACTCAACTCGAAATTTGCTCTTTAACATGATCAAAATTAAGGTCGATATTTCTTTCTTTCTTTTTTTTTTTCCTTTTTTATTCTTTTGGTTTCTTTTTATAAGGGTCATCCGACCTTCAGAGCGGCATTACAGCTGTCTGATTAATGAGGAACCTGTAAATATAGAGAATGAAACTATAATTTGAGAGGGGTAATTAAGCATTGTCAATTCCCGAGTACTGAGTTCATCCGGAATCACCGTCTTTGCTCCAATTTTATGAGGCGACCTACACGAGAAAAGTTCCACAATAGCATTTCCGGTATTGGATAGTTTTAGGTCAGACTCCACTGAATGGTTTTCCATAAGCGACAACGTTTGGTAAAATATTCTATGTTTCCGGTGTTCCAATGTATATAAACTATATACCAATTTGTAGGCCGTCCCTTCTCCAGTTCTCGAAAAAACTCAAAACCATGGGTTGACCTTCTGGATTTTTCGCTATATGTCCCTGATTAGGACCACCCCCATTTCGGCACAAAATGTACAGAAAATTTTGACACTGGGTTACACCTAATTCAAGGGGCACAAATTTTCACCTTTTCAACAATCAAGTCATTCTATATATTTTACTGCCTACTGTATAATATTCAAATGAAAATAATAGCATTATACACCAATCAGAGAACATCTAACATCAAAATAACAGCTCCCCTCTCCCTACACCTTCTTAACCAACCAAATTGCCCCTTATTTAGTGGAGTCTGACCTTTACGTTTCAACTGTCCCATGCATGATAAATATCCCGAGGGCGACCGCACCAATAAAAAAATTCATATAAATTTTTTTTAATCGATTTTATGTGAAATCGATTTTCAAGACATCAGACAAAAATCAAGATTTTTACAAATCAACATAAATAACACACACTTCTCCACAAAGATAATAATTACATGATTTCCGCATGGATTTTCATGGAAAATATATAGATCATAATGTGACTTTATTAATTAAATCAACATTCATAAATATAAGTGAAAGGCTCATACATGTAATTGTCCAAAATATGTCCCAAAACAATTTTTTTTTTGCTTCTTACCTTATTCCTCCTGTCCCCGACAGAAAAGGACCATGTAGCCATCAGGGTCCCAGTGTGCTGTTTGAAAGAAAATTAATATATGATATACGCTGAGGTCACTAAAGATCATGGCATTTCACATGCCATTCAATATAGAACTTACTATGTTAAACTTTATTGTTGTTGTTGTATTGCTGTTTAACGTCCCACTCAACAATATTTCACTCATATGGAGACGTCACCGTGTGCCGGTGAAGGGCGACAAATTTTTCCTATGCTCGGCACTTATGGCCATAGAGCAGGGAGGGTTCTTTAAAGTGCCACCACCCACTATGACACGGGACCTCGGTATTTACTGTCTCATCCGCAAGACAGGAACATGAATATCATGATATCATGTTCTTTAAAGTTCATGCAAAATCTCAAAATCTCTCTCTCTCTCTCTCTCTCTCTCTCTCTCTCTCTCTCTCTCTCATAAGTAGTATAGTGATTACATTACTTACAGGCTGGAGGCTGTGGTGCACGTCTCTTTTTCCCAAATGAAAGTTTCATCTTCTGATTTTTTTCTGCATTTTCTGTAAAAAGCAAAAATGCATACTAAATATGCAGTTGTCTTCAAACAATCACCTATACCAGGCCCAGCGGAAGCGAGTTGACGAAGCCCCCGACACGCTCGTGCATTTAAACATTTAATGGTAACTTAATTGGAAATCTGAAGCTGACATGCATCTGCAAAGTTGTTTTATACAATATTGTTGTTAACACTTTTGTGTGTGTGTGTGTGCTTTTAAATAATATTCAGTAAGTTTGAAGTAGTATGCATACTATAAAAGAGTAAAGATTTTGATATGCAGAAGTGTAGACCCTGGGGGTCTAGACCGACTTATGGTCCCCAATGGATCCAAACCAAAGCTCTGGCGGGGAGACCAGGGGGGCGAAGCCCCGGGACGCTCGTGCATTTAAGCATTAAATTGTTGGAAATCTAAAGATAAGGTCGATACATCTGGAAAATTATTTAAAACAATTCTTTCACATTAGTTCATAAAATGTTTAAAAAGTACTACACAAACGATATGATATATAAAGATATGAATATGCAGAAGTGTAGTTCCATTTTCACTTCAAGGAAGGGTGTGACTCGGGCTAAAATGGTTGTCAGTTATGGAAATTACGTTTTCATTAAGTTCATTATATCATGTACCACGTTATCTGATGTCTTTAAATTTCATTTATAACTACATGTATCTAATTTCAGCGCGGTTATATTTTTAACCACCGAATTCTTTATCAAAATGTATCGGTTTCGAAATTACACCAAAGTATTTTATTAGCATTTTGTGTAAAACATTTAACCATTGTAACCCAAGAAGTGACTAGACGCTGCATGAAACGAACCAATCAAATAAATGCTGAAATGAGGGGAGGGGTAGTGATGTAAAAGGGGTGAAGTAGAAGATACCAAGGGGCAATCCAAATTCAATAAGTCAACGACAGAAAATACCGTGGCCAAAACAAAAAAATCAATGGACAGCCCTGAGCAACAAACGGTTGTAAAATATACGTTAAATACAATTTGTTCTATTTCAATTATGATTTGACTCTTATAATCTTGGAAATTTTAGCATACTTTAAACTGGCTATAAAATTTGGCTGTAAAAAAAGTTTTCAATTCTTGACTTTTTCAGAAAGTTTTTTCATCAAAATTGTCTGGATTAATTAGACAAGGTCAATTCAACTTCAGAGTGAGACGTCATACATGTAAGATGCATATTTCATGCTGACGCCATGACAATGTTGCCAATATCTAGTCAAAACATTTTTGTTAATAAAATGTCGACCTGCAAAAAAAAAAAAAACCCAACAACAACAACAACAACAACAACCCCCCCCAAAAAAAACAAAACAACAAAAAACAAAAACCAAAAAATGAGTCAATTTCGTACACTTACGTTTAGGATTCAGCAATGAATACCTTTTTATAAACAATGCTGTTCACAAAAGCTCACTAAGATGAAACCTGTTGTCTGCGGAATTTTAGATTTTTTGTGATCAATTTTAAGAGCAGCAAGAAATTTTATCACAAACTACATGTATCTTTCAATAAACAGTTCAAGATTTTCTTATTCATAGTGCATATGCTGAACATATATAATATATATTATACAGGAATTTTGTTTAATTCATTGATGTAAAATGCAAATATTAATAATCTTTAAAGCAAGATTTCCGCGAAACTGGCAATTTTCCTTTTTTCTCTCTTTTTCTTTCTTTCTATTTCTTTCTTCCTCTTTTTTCCCCCCAAAATTATTGGGGGGAGGCATAAGTGACAAGCAAAGGCCAATTCATACCCCTTAACTTGCTTATGGCGACGTCTTCATATGATCAAATTGAAGTAGTTCCAAGGGATATTCGAAATACTAAGTCCTAACAAGTATGACAAATTTAGAAATTAAAACGGACTCAACAAGAAAAGGAAATGCATGGGACCAGGTGTCTGGAAGAATTCGGCGTCCCCTGTAGGCATACGTGGAGAAATTCTTGATTGGGACGCTATAAACTATAAAACAACCACTCAAACTTATTTATAAACTTACCTGCGAACGGATTCAGCTGTTCCGGGTAGTCTTCTGAAAAAAAGCAAGTAATGAAGATTTTCGGTTAAAATGTCAAATCATAGTAGATTTAAAAAAAAATTACACAATGCATCTACACGTACTGTCATAATAGCTCTATCAACTCTCACAATCTCCAAATTGTCAAAAGATCTTACACTGTAACGTAAGTTTCGTGTGAGTCTCAAACACATCTTTGCACGTCGAACATATGTCTTTTCAAAAACGGCGAAAATTTCAACTGGTTTAAAACTGTCAAGTTTTCAACCCCATTACATATATCGAAGATAAATCGAGGAGACGTCGTACAAACTCGTACATAGATTGTGCACATGTCGCCAATTGTCGCCACCTCTCGTCCAAATGAATAGTCGCGTGACATGCTACAAGTTACGCTGCGACTTTGAAAAGACATACATACACTATACTTGTTTCGATAAATTCCAACTTGAAACACATTTTTGAGGGAGTTTAGATACATGTATATATGCATGTTTCAGTTATCCGGATATTGGCTACCTACACAAAATTATATACAACTGTATGGAACTCTGCAAATTGTTCCAAATGTGTAGCAATATACACTGTACTTTCTTTACTCGCCTTTAATAAAAAGAGACCATCACTCTGAAGTAGAAGGCTATTACGCTTAGTCTTATCCCATGATCCTTTGCGCTACTCTACAAGTAGAGTAGCGCAAAGGATCATGGGACAAGACTATGTTGCGCTAAAGTAGGGGACTTGACTTAAGACCCTGAGGTCGTGGGTTCTAGTCTAATTGAATACGGGTCGCTTTACTTTCAAGTGAGGCAGTAAAAATGAGGATTCGTTTAACTAGGTGCCAGCATGTTTGAGATCTTTCACTGCTCATTGACCATAAGTGCCGACTAAAGGGGAAATTTGGAAACCCAGCACCGGAATTCAATGACATACTTGAGTCGAGCGTAAACGAACAATACAAGAATAACATCCTATGTACCTTCCACAAATTTCTTGACTGCAATTTCCTCTTTCTCACAAGGGTCATCATCTGTATCTGTAATAAAAACGTTCTTATAAATGACAAGTAAATTAATCAAAAACGTACCAGTGATTAAGCATTTAAAATATATCGTTTCTATTTTTTTCCATATCAATCAGTAATACATGACTATTTTCGCCCCGCGAATTCGCCTAGTTAAGTCATACCTCTGGATCTATGTTCAATGAATTTATCGTTTTGAATTCGTCTAATTTGCGAAGAGGGCGATAGGGGGCGAAAATAAAACGGGGATGAAAATTGATCTGTTTACAATATCTGTTTTTCTTTATTTTCTACTGTCTTATTGAAAGAGTCATATTAATGCAATACAAATGGTTTGTAACGGTTCGGGAAAATTGGAATCTAAAATGAACTTTTCCAACACTTACGCCAATAAATTTGTAACGTGTTAATTTAATAATCAAAATCCTAACATTGATAGTTTGGAGAGAGAGAGAGAGAGAGAGAGAGAGAGAGAGATAGAGCTCGAGCTCGAGCTCAAATACCTACCAGAAAATGGACATAATCCTACAGGATAGTCGTTTTCTGAAAATGCATCAAATAAATGGTAAATTTAAAATGAAAATCACACAAAAACCAAGAAATACATGTATGTAACAAGTATGCAGTATGTAGCAAGTAAAAATCCACGAATTCAATTTCAATAAACCCCCCCCCCCCAAAATAATGTAAAACCAGAGTGGGGTCTGGGTATTCTGTTTGTTTACTCTCTTCTTTATAACCTAAGTTAAATGCTAAGCAAATGTACTTAAGAAAACCCCTACCTTTCACAATTTTCTGAACTGAAATTTTCTCTTCATTGTGGTCATCCTCTGTGTCTGTCGGAGAAAATATTCTTATTAATTACAAGAAGATTAATCATCACGCGTGGATCGTGTGTATTCGGGGGGGGGGGGGGGGGGGTGTCTGGACGGGTCCCTGGAATTGGCAAAGTTTTTACCATCATTTGCCAATGATGCTTAGATTTTTTTCTTTTAATTAACAAATGTAGTCACTTATTATTGTCATGAACCACGACGGTATACACCCCTGGGTGGCAAGGTCCGCCCGACCGCTTCCCCGTTCTAGATCCGCGTACGATTCAATGAATTTATTAGTTTCACAATCAAAATTCTAACATTGCAAAATTTTTGGAGAGAGAGAGAGAGAGAGAGAGAGAGAGAGAGAGAGAGAGACTAAAGGGATTTAAGTATTTACCTGAAAAGGGGCATAGTCCAGCAGGATAGTTGTTTCCTGAAAAATAGTCAGTTATGCATTAAATTTAGAATAATAACGTTACAGGAAAAAAACCCAAAACAAAACAAAACAACTCCCCCCCCCCCCCCCCCCCCCCCCCCCCAAAAAAAGCAACTGGTGACTAACTATCATATTTACACCCTAATTTGAGTAAATAATAGGGTCTATTCCAAACAATATTCCTAGATAAAATATGCTGGGGAATTCCTAAAAAAGACATCATCGTGGTTGGAAAAAAGGTAAGGTAACGAACAGTGATCGATTTCATAATTCATTTTAAGAAGACAGATGTAAAGAGTTTGGCAACCAAGGACCTCTACACATACCAGGGTGAGATCAGGTGCCTAGGAGGAGTAAGCTTCCCCTGTTGAAATTAATGCCGAATTCCCGGGGGAGAGGTAGACTTACAACGATCCGCGTGTTATGTTTATTCTATATCGACCGCTCTTAGCAATGTTGCAGAGAAATACTCGAAAAAAAATGTTATTCATCATTGATTAAGATTTTAAATAACGTAGTTAAAGCACTACAAAATAAAGGCAAACATTTTGTAACTCTCACAGACTTGAGTAAACTTTTAAGTTTCGTGGTATCCAGTCTAGGCCTCACGAGCCGGCGAAATTAACCCCCTCCCTTTGGCGTGCGGCATCAAAATTGGATAATGTGGTTAAATTTAATCATCTTATCACTCGATCCTATAATTCATCCTTACGTGTGAGTATGACATCAATCATTTATACATGTACTTCCAAAAGTTTAAAAAAATTGGCTTTAATATACAAAGGAACGGATGCACGAGCAAGTCAAACTACCCATAACAACAGGGCTTACCCTGGACATCTATAGATGTGGTGTAGAGAGGGAC
>JACSZP010021936.1:3868-14854 GCA_016161895.1 Pinna nobilis
CCACTGCTGCCCAGTAGATATTTTGTTCAACTTCTGAGTGATCACGAAGGTCCAGGGTTAAAGCCATATAAGTACAAATTCTTGAGTGGGACATTAAACAACAATTCAACCAAGCAAACACTTTACAAGAAGTTATAGATGCATAAAAACATGCAAACATGTAGTATAACAACTTGTAAAAATGGACCAGCTCGGTATTTTTAAAGTCTTATATGAATCTTATGTTGTATATATTTTTGTCATTTTTATTTTGTAGGGTTTCCTTTGGAAGTACAAAGACACTCTGCTGAAGTTGATGAAACAGGAGAAGACAGACGTGTATCAGGACTATGTTCTCCTTGTTACAACAATGATTCAGGGGGCCTTAGTGTAAGTACCCTATTTTCACTCATTCTGACAATCAAGATTTTTTTCAGGTTTTCACTTATATCTCAGTCTTTTATTATGATTTCATATTTTTTCTCTCACTAATGATCTCGCTTACATACATGTACATGTATCATGTCCTCACTTTAAGCTCAGTTTTCCTCTTTTCCCCCATCCTCATCCCAGTGAAAATGAGCTGAAAAAAAACCGTTTGTTCAAAATATCCAATTCATATGTTATTTTGAGAGAAATTGTAATAGAGGCATCAAGGCTTTAAAACAATTCTGGGCTAATGTTTACTATGACACCAAATGTGCTGTGTTCGATCTGTAGTTCCTTATTAGTAGATCATTGAAACCTGATGACCAACAATTAATAAACTTTGTAGGAGTAATTCATTACATGTAAAGCCAACTTGCATATGACTACTTATCTGTTCTACATACATTTGTGAGGGACAAACACCTTAANNACAAAATAAAGATAACTGAATAACACTGTTCAGGAAAGTTTTATTTTCCATAAAGGTGCTATGAGAATTGTAACTCATGTAACAGGACAGACATACAGTGCCAATTTTTAAGTCGGCCGTGAACATGACAGATTTGACAATTCCCATTTGTAGCCGAAAAAGTTTAAATGAACACAAGGACTTGACATGCTAATCCAAAATGCTGACATTATCTAGTAATCGAGAGTAGATTTAAGGGTTACCATGTGACTGTTTTACAAAAACTGACAGGGTATCGGCGAATCCCCTGTCAGAAATGAAGTTTCACCGCAAGGCCTCAGCCGAGCGGTGAAACAGAGATTTCTGATGGGGGATTCAACGATACCCTGTCAGTTTTTGTAAAACAGTCACATGGTAACCCTATTCTTATGCTCCTTACATTCTTTACTAGCGGTGTCGTGCCAGAAAGTACTAAGGCGCATAGATATCCTACTTTTATCGATGACCCAATTGCCATGTTGGCCATTACAATGACGTCAAAGTAATGCGTAAACAATCAAAATGTGACGTCATTTGAAAATTATCAGTGAATCATGAATGCCCTGCGAGTTTTCAACTTCATTGACCAATGAAATAACACGAAACAAACACAATGCAATAGAATCTCACTTTCTCTAAACATATGTAACATACCGTCCAACCTAACAATACGCTCTTAACAAGACTGATCACTCATAGGAACTTAGAATCAGTCAACCTCTCCACATGTGCAGGAAGTGATGATAGAAGTGCCCGTAACGCCCATATGCGCATGTCCTTGTCACTTCTTTAGCAAGTTGGAAATTCCGATAACTGATAACAAGGCAATACATATGTGCCCACGTAAGCCGTTAAAACAGACCGACACGCATTATCTTGCAACAATAATGCTTTTTTCTCAATATTGAGGCATTGACGGCAAAATCTTTTGCATTAGTTTTGAAATGACCAACTTTGTCTCAAATTCAAGGTTTTCAAAATCGTTGGTCACATTAATTTAACCAACATTGAGGGTATTGTTCCGCAGTCGTAAACGGACTGACCGACAAATTATTACTTTACCTGCTTCAATAAAATCGTATTCTGACACTAAAGCTGATTATCTAAACACAAAATAGCAACATATCAGAATAGAAAATGCAGCAACATTACAGAAAAATGTGAGATATTGGAAATTATTTGATGGACATGTCCAGTATATGTGTCGTACTTATGTACAATTAATTTTGTCCCATTTGGATCGGTCTGCACAGCACTAATTTCAGAAAAGACAGATAAATAAAAAATGAACACATTCACATATCAACTAAATTTTATTTATTTTATTAGATATAAATAAGTAGAACTGAAATATAAATATATGTTTTACATTGAATTCATATTATACAAAATAATTACAATTTATCATACATGTACACTACACTTAAATGATGGTGGAGCAGAAAAGAAGTCATACAGATGTTATAGTTTGCCTATCAAACATATACCCATAAGTGTGATATATGTTTAAACTTTCCTTCTTCTTTTGTTTTTTAGCTCTGCTTCAAATGGTGGCAACCATAAACAAGACGGAAAACAACATGTGAGTAATTGCTTGTTCCAAATTTATAACATTTTTATGTTCATGTGCAAGAGTTCTTTATCAAGTTTTATAAATCAAATTCCTTTGATTGGAATATTCATTAATTTTCAAATGTTAACACTATTTGGTTCAATAAAAAAATGAATATGAGAACACTATGACATAAAAAAATCAAGAACAGAATTGCATCTTGCTCTGTAATTAAAAGTGGCTTTCATTCATGGCTAAAGGCCAGTTGCGTATGCTGTATTGAAAAACAATAGGAGAGTTTCGAGTTCATCCGGATTACCGTTATTCATTCCTGAACTACATGCGCCTCGAGGGACTGGTTCCACAGATGCAGTTCCACTGTATGTTATACGCCGTAGCCAGATTGAATCTTGTCTTTCTTTTGATGTTTTTGAAATCAAGTTTCACGTGAAGCCTATTTAAAAAGGATAATTTATTAGTTTAGTCCCCTGTGAGATACTTGTCATTCATTGAAATACAATCTTTGTACTTTCATGAGACAAATAAAATATCGCTAATGTAAACTATCCTTAACCGGAAGTAACCTTGCTGGAATCATTGTTGTGATCTCGCGCATTGAGTCGATTCTAGAATAACGAAAATGACAGACACAGAACAACTAGAAAGTCTCCTATTATTCTGCATTTCATTTCTTGAAATATTGCAATTATGTGTTTTCTATCATCTGAGTTAAATTGTAATACGACGGTTTTGAGATACGTTCCCTTCAGCGTGAAGACGCGTTTAGCTAACACAGTGTACAGGAAGGTGGGACTATTCTCATTAGATAACAATGCATATATCTGTATACCAGTATTGTTATTAGGATATATCTCATTTCAGCATTATCAAAAGAATATACTTTGATATCTACACCAAACAGACTTCAATTTCATTCTTTTCCCCCCTGAAATAAATGTTACACGTATGTGGTAATGATACACCCTTTGCTTATTTTTGAAAACCGTCCCACCTTCTTTGTTACACAACGTCCAAATACGCCTCCAAGAGCAGAAGAGCTACAATCTCAAAACTCCCATATTCATTTGTCCAATCGCCTAGTTCCAAGTTCATCCACATTACTGTGAACAATCTGTAACTAGACATATCAGGAGTAATTTGTTCCTCAAATGCAGGTCTGGTGTATGTATGAAGTAGCATTGAGATTGTATGCTTATCTTGGCATTCAAGAACAATCTGTAACTAAACATATCAGGAGTAATTTGTTCCTCAAATGCAGGTCTGGTGTATGTATGGAGTGGCATTGAGATTATAGGCCTATCTTGTCATTCTTTCGATATATCTGAAATTTACTTCACAGTAAAACCAATTTTAAAAAATATATTTATTAGTTTGGTCTCATATCATGCGTTGAATTATGATCCCTGTACTTATCACGAGACAATGAAATATTAATGACATAAATCATCCCAGTCTTGAAATGTCATTGAGAAACAATTTGAACAATTTTCCACCAAGCAAAAAAGGTATTTTCCAAATGAACTAAACTCTCAGCCATTTGAAATAGCCTTAGTTGTTGTTTGCCTTCTGATGGAGAGGTCCTAGGTTGGAATCTGTACCACACTGCTGTTGGTTATCCCTACACTTCTACTGTGACAGAAAAAAACTTAAATCCTGTGTCACTGTAGGGGTCGGCAAATTAAATAACCTTTACTCCTCAATGGCCATACATGTAAGTGCCAAACAAAGGCTGAGTTTGTGGAACTTCTCTGACAATGGTGGTGTCTTGATATAAGCGAACGATTCATGAGTGGAACGTTAAACAACAATACAACCAACCAACAACCGGGACTCTCTTTAGCAAGTACTTTTCATTTATTTGTGAACTGCTATCTGATATCTTCTTTCATTTGATATCTTCAGCTTGTGGACAGGGCATTTTCTGTAGAACCGACAGAATACAGACAACTGGTGTCACTTATCATGGACAACACTGGACTGCTCACACCCTGTGGTCTGTGGAGAGTTACACTCAGTTTGATAAGTCTAGTTCAGAACCTACCAGATATTTCACCAACTGTAAGTGTATTTCACAAACTGTAAGTGTATTTCACCAACTGTAAGTGTATTTCACCAACTGTAAGTGTTTCTATAAAACCTTTATTCTTGGTAAAGTTTCCCTCTCTGTCTCTGCAATCGTTTAAGTAATATCTCTCTCTCTCTCTCTCTCTCTCTCTCTCTCTCTCTCTCTTCTGAAGAGTCAAGAGCACTCATGTAATTCACAAACACAACATATATAATATAGGTTGCATGTCACCAAGTCAGATTATATAATACCATCTTCAGTAAGTACACAGTTGTTTTCATTCCTTGGATTTCATCTATTTGTGTAGTATGCGAGCATGTAAATAAATGTATTGAAATTAGAAGAAAATTTTGACAGATATTTAAAGCGATTATGCTGCATCACATGGCCACCACAGAGACAACAATGATGCATCTGGTACTATACATACAGGTGAGATAATTAAAGTCTACAGGTAATGCTTTGTTTCTTAACTACCTGTGTTGTATGCCTTGTTACATAATACAGGATAGTATATAATATTAAATAATTCAAACTATCTTTCAGTGCAAGTATGTCAAAATGTATTGTGCAATAAATGGAATCCATTTCATTTCATACTACAGCACTTGTCTGCATGATTTATGAAAAAGAGGCTCATGCTATATTTCAGTGCAAATATGTCAAATTGCATTGTGCAATATATGGAATCCATTTTATTTCATACTCTAGTGCTAGTCTGCATAATTTATGAAAAAAAGGCTCCAGGTATATTTCAGTGCAAAAATGTCAAATTGAATTGCACAATAAAATAAATTTGCCGTTCATTGAGTACATGTGCATGGTATTCAAGGAATTTATCAGTACCCAGAATTTATCAGTCCTCAAAAATAATTTTAGATGGTAATTTTAAATTCAGCCAATCACAGACTGCCAAAATAGAGGTCTTAATCATGAAGAAAGCGTCTTCATATAATGGATAGGTGGTCACGTGGTGTACTCTATTTCAGGGTGTCAATCAGAAAGAATGAATTAAAAAAAATGCAGCATATTAAATGGATGGAGCATAAATGTAAATAGCCAATCACATGCCGTCTAAGCCTGTTACTGTAGATGTCATTTTGACATGTCTGTATGATTAAGACAGGGTCAGCCCTCTCTGCATCTAACCTTTACAAAAAACTGTTAAAATGTACAAAATCAGCTCAGATGCATATGCTGGTATTCATGTATTGATAACTGATTTACATTCAAAGGTTGAAATATATTGTTTGTTTTTTAGCAAGACTGGTCAACATGTTCATTAATTGGTGTCAGTTTTCATTGGCACATCTAATGCATTGTACATGTAGGATCGCTATACCAAATTTTGTCTAACTTACTACAAAATTTGTATTAGAAAATGAGTGCTTTTCATCCCTCAGAGAGAGTTTGAAAAGGAAGTCTTAACAGAAAATGAGGAGAGTCAGCTTCTGGAGAGGATAGTAACTGGTCTGAATCACCCAGCACTGACCCCCGCGCAGAGGTTGTTCTACTGCCATTGGTCAGCAAGTTTTTCACAGGTAATGCATAAGTCATATTTTAAAAGCCGTATAAACCTCAACTCCTATAAAACAAATAATGAAGCCCATAGTCATCAATGCTATCCACTAGTCCTAACAGACTGGGACTTTGGTTTTTGTTCTCTCTACAGGAACAAGCCTAATGATGACCTCATGGTTAAATGACAAACTTTCTATAGCAGGGCCATGATAGCTTTCAGTCCTTATAAATATCAGCTGATTGGTGTTTCAATGATTGGTGACAGCTCATTTGTCCCATTATCAGTAGGTAAGGGAAACTTTTATAGAGATGTAGTAAAATATATCAAATTTATATTTCAATATGTGAGCTTATGTTGCTGAATAAACAACCATTCATACTGTGATTTATATTTCAGGGAGCAGGGGTGGATCTAGCAGTGCCTACACTGATTGCTGACAAGTACAAACTTGTATTTTATCCCAGTGTATTTGATCCAATTGACTGCCAGCTAGCCAAGCTCTGTCTCCTTAATGTGTGCTTTCCATCATTGGTACAAAAAGAAGATGGTATGCCTTCTTTATTTATTAATTATTTCACTGATGTTTTAAGTTGATATTTTCCCTCTAAAAATGGCCAGGGGGTATATAGTGACATCCATGTTTGGTTCTTGCATTATTCTGTCATAATCCAACTTCTTTTCATTTTATGAGTCATTCTTGTACACTTTGAATTGAATTTTGGCACATAGATTTGCCATGAGAGCAGGCAGGTCAAGGTCCCATTTAATTGGGTTGAGTAACTTTTGACAGAGTTGTGCCCCTGGCCTTTGAAAATCTTATAGAGTAGAGCTTCCTTGGAAGTATGGTAAAGATTTTATATCATGCAGTAATGATGGCACTTGTTTGGCTAATTTTTCTAGCATTTTTCTGTTTTTTCTTCAGGTGTTGCAGCTGCTCTTTTGCTTGGGAGCGTTGGATACTTACATAAACTTGTGTGGCACACAGGGAGGGACCGTGCCGCAGTGGCGTTATTTAGGGCCTTGTTTCACATGTACCACAGACATTGCAGTAAATCCTTCTCACAAGATATCAACAGGTAAGGCATAAATTGTGCTGCCATGGTGACAGCTCCCATATGTCATGAATTTTGAATTACTGCCAAGATTTAATTTGACGCAGATTATAAGGTAGGCTTGTATGCAAGTCACAGAAAGATTTTCCTAATCAGTTGGGGTCATCACTGTTCAGAGGTTAGTGTGTTCCCCTTCTGATTGTAAGTTTATTGGTTTGAATTTATGCTGCATTTTGGGTAGCCAACTCCGTCCATGGAAGGAGAGAGTAAAAACCCAGTAAATGTCATTATGTTAAAGAAGTCTTGTAGATCAATGTTCATGTGTATAGAGCATAGGCCACATTTGTTACCCTTCACCGACATATTATGACATCACCCTGGAAATGAAAATTCTTATGTGGGACATTAAATAACAATACAACCAACCCACCCTTATCAGTTTATGTCTGAATTTCTATTCACATAATGAATCTAATTACCTTAAGGTTCTATCAATATTGTTTGTTTCTTTATTTCTTCTACAGATTTTTACGGGGTCTCATATCTGGGTTTCCATATTTCATTCCACATGCATTGGATTTTATAGAGTGTATGAGGGAGACAACTCCAGATAGGTAAGTCCGACAGAGTTTGCTAAGTGCATTGTAAAATTAATATACTTCAATATTTATACAGATTTCTTTAAATTTAGCCTCTACATATCATAAACATGTGTAAGTTATCACAGCTTGAATGGCTTGATGCAGTAAGTGAAGCTTACCTATTGGAAGAGTGTCTTTTGAGATGGTGTACCCATAGACTCTGTGTATATGAAGATGCCATATTGTTTCTCACATGAGAAATACCGAAAAGAGAAGTGGCAAAAAAGTGAAAAAGCAACAATACTGTTTCTAGCAGTATTTGCTTAAATTTTATTTGATTGACTATGAAAGTAACTCTAAACTGATGACATGTCAAAAATATTTAGGCTATGTCTGAAACCTTGGTGTGTTAGATAGATATTTGCATATTATTGCTGTTATTTATTTCTTGTATTTTGTTTTTCTCAGTCCGGTTTATCTAGAAATACTGAATCTTCTTCATCACCAAGTAGTTTCAACACCAGAGAACCAGGCTGCTCAATACTACCATTTCTACCTCCAAGTACTGAAAAGGGCATCACTACAAAAAGAAATTTCTCCCAAGGTACGTTTTGAATTCAAGAATTTCAAGAATTGAAGAGCACCAAGAAAATAATTAGGTGCTGAAAATTTTTGTTACTGTTGTCAGTTCTGTATATCAATGATATGTTTCTAATTTTGCTTAATCAATGTCAAAAAGTCTTGAAAAAATGAAGTTAATGATGACACATTAGTGTACTGATATTATATAATCAGTTAACATTTTCTTTGACCTTTTGTAATCCACTGAATGGAAAATTCATTATCAAACATGGTACATGTAACCTTCTTTCCTTCATTTTATTATGCAGGGAACGCTCCGATTTTTAACATATTTGGCAGAAAATTCCATGGTGATAGCTGACGGAAGCTGGAGACTGGGAATTGAAATCTTGGCAGTGTGCCAAAACATATTGTTATGTCATGGGACTCAGAAATTTTATATAGGTAATGTTTTATGTTCATGATTATCAGATTAGTAGAAACTAGTAGACAACCCAACTTTTTTTGTACTTAAGTCACCCATGTTACTTTTCAGTTAAAACAGTATTCATTTAGATATAATTGAAACAAAAAATCCTAGTTACATAGCTTTTCAAGTCACACTGAAACAAAGCTTCCACAGCTCATCCAGGAATAGAATATAACTTGGTTGGTTGTGTTGTTGTTTAACGTCCCACTCAAGAATCTTTCAGTTATATTGAGAAGTCATCGTATGCCAGTGAAGAGCGACAGATTTGGCCTATGCACAGCACTGCTGATCGTAGAGCAGGGAGGGTTCTTTAATGAGTTGACACCTACTGTGTCATGTGACCTCAGTTTTGACTAACTCATACAAAAGATAGAAAAAGCCAATCACGAACTCACAATTAGAAGGCAAAAATGCTACAGAGGGCCAAAAATTAAACTAAATTGAGGTCTGGACCCAAAGTTATGCATTTTGCCTCAATCTTCAACATAGTACCTTTATCTGTCTTGAAGAAATAAAAATAAAGGGTTACCATGTGACTGTTTTACAAAAACTGACAGGGTATCGGCGAATCCCCTATCAGAAATGAAGTTTCACCGCAAGGCCTCAGCTGAGCAGTGAAACCGAGATTTCTGATGGGGGATTCAACGATACCCTGTCAGTTTTTGTAAAACAGTCACATGGTAACCCTATTCTAATGCTCCTTACATTCTTTACTAGCGGTGTCGTGCCAGAAAGTACTGAGACGCATAGATATCCTACTTTTATCAATGACCAAATTGTCATGTTGGCCATTACAATGACGTCAAAGTAATACGTAAACAATCCAAATGTGACGTCATTTAAAAACTAGCAGTGAATCATGAATACCCCGCGAGTTTTCAACTTCATTGACCAATGAAATAACGCGAAACAAACACAATGCATTAGAGTATGCTTTTATTTTTCATTATATTTATTCATTTATGTATTTGTTATCAGAAATGGGAGATTTGCTGTTTTATCTGGTGACCCAGTATCAGGACACAGATGTACAAGATAGGGCTAGATTTTACTACATGCTGATAACATCTGCTGTGGACGAAAAGGTCAGATTATAATTTCCAATTTGTTCAGCTCACCTGAGCTAAAGGCTCAAGAAAATTAAAGGTCATAGCATAATGTCCGTCATTTGTCCTTCTCCATCTGTTGAATCATTCAACCTAAAGGATTTTAGTGCTGTATTTTGTGTCATATTTATACAGTCATAATAATATACCACAAATATTGCAAAATACTTGAAGGTCCATGGATATTTCATCTTCTGTATTTCTCATATCATTGTTTTCAGTTGGTTGATAGTATATTGTAAATAAAAGGAATACTACAGTCAGTTTATCAAAACTAATGTTTTTTTCATTTCATCTTAAAGTAAATGCTCTAGCTTGTGTCTATTCTGTTACATGTATGTACCATACTTTTGCACTTTCTTCATTATCTTGTAGATAAAAGGCATACTACAGCCTGTTGAGCAGTCCCAAACCTTCCAGCAAGCCATTTCCACTTTGCTTCCTGAAAATCGGGAAAGAACTGGCTACAGCCATGTTGTTATGGTTGAGGAACCTGTGTTTGAATGGGAAAGGTACAGTCCATTTACTTAGTACAGTGGGGATTTCATATTTTGCCCAGAGGAGTTACCACTTATTAATTTGCCAATTTAATTCTATTTCACGAATACTGAGAAAACTCGATCTCTATTCTAACTTTGTGCAGTAAAGTTTTTAACCTGATGAATGAAGTTTTGAGGTAAATGGAAATCACCTTCTTTGTCAGTCAACTTTAGAAGTTTGGAAATATGGGGAATTGATAGAATCTTCCCTTACCTTGAGGGTATGACAGAGGAATCTCTGTCCCAGGGGTAAGATTCTTGAATATCAAAACTATAGCTTGCCAAGGGTTCGATTTCCAAAAATATTTCCCTGAGGACTGAGCGTTCTCAGTCATATTCTCAAGGGAGGGGATGATTATTTTTCCTCCCATCATTTAAATAGAGATTACACAACAAATTGGGATTGATTATCATGGTTATCCAACGCAAGTTAGTTAATTTTCAAAGTTTCAAAGCGTTAGCGAGCGTTTTGAGACTTTGAAAATTAACTAACGAGAGTAGGATAAACATTATAATCAATCCAGATGAGTTGTGTAATTTGTTTTGACCATAACACTTTAATATGAATTTAGGCATTGCCTATGAGTGAGCGCAGCTAAATGGATATAGCTACATACGCGGATCCAGGTTTTTTTCTCGAG
>JACSZP010021938.1:0-20765 GCA_016161895.1 Pinna nobilis
AGTTAAACAGTAAAGTTTTAAATAATTGCAAATTTATGAGTTTCTGTTCATTACAATACATACCAAAACGGACAAAAATGAAAACAAAATTGTCATTTAAAAGCATTATTTAGATCCAGGATATACATTTTCATGAATTTATAATTTCTATAATACAATTTATCATCATTTGGGTTGTGTTTTCGACGGTATGTTTCAATTTCATTAATCTCATTATCTAAATAACAGAAACGGAGTTAAGCCTGATGCAAATTAACGTACTCGCACTGTTTACTACAAGGCTTAACTCCGTTCCGGTAAATCAGATTAGCGAAGTACGTTGTGTAATCATTGCGATTTCAGCCTCGTACTTTTGATTAAGTTTCGGCAACCGGAACGGACCCAGACGGAATAAATTGCAATTTCGCTTATCTGTATATATATTGTTTTAAAATATGAATCAATGCAAAACGTTTATTTTGATGCAATATGTATAAACGAATATAGACAATTTTTTTTTAAATATTTAATATTGTCGTGAATTGTTTTAAATTCAGAAAATTAATAGTATCTATAAAATAAAATTCATATCAAAATGGCATTTTATCACAAAATGTATCAAATACAATTTATTCAAAATTATCAAATTAACTACATTAAATGCAGTAATTTAGTTTTCTTTTATTTATCATCTCATAAAATGTATGCAGTTCCTAACTGAAGTTCAACCAAGGTCTGAATTTCCCGAAAGACTACGACTTAAATTTAGTTCATTTTTCAGAATCTGGACAACGGAAATATTTCTTTCAGTTCAGGAGAATTTTGTGCAGCAGTCATTGAATATTCTATGTTCTTTCTTTGATGTGGATACTTTTGATGTTTTTGTTAATTAAAGAGGGTTAAGGGATCTTTTGTACGTGTAATTAAGAAAGTGCGAAATCTATTAAGGTTCAATTATGTGAACACAGGTGTTATTGTTTTGTAAAACTTGTTTGTTTAAGGCATACTTGTATAAATTGTTCGTTTAAGGCACGCGTGTAAAATGTGATCATAACGCCTAATGATGAGGTTTAAAGCAGTGTTCGAAAGTTAAATCATGAAATTGTCCGATACCCAAAGGCTCAACTCCTTTCCTGTAATTCAGATAAATGAAATATGTCGCTAGAAACACAGCCAATGATGACAAATGGTATTCCAAAAATTATGAATTACTCAAAATTGATCTGCGGATATATGGATATTGTTTTAAAAATGCCAAGTTTGCTTTCATATTGGTCCGATCCGGTTCGTTGTGGTGCGCCTGAATCGCAATTATAAAACGAACTGTTACATGTACTGCGAATTGCAACTGTGTTTATTTAACATAATTCAGAGTATATAAAAATTGAAATTCCATTTCCAAAGGATCCTTTTAACCTGAAATGTAAAAGATGCAAATTAATCACAATTTGCAGATCAACGTACATACAATGCATGTGTGTAAAAACTACGTGACTGAACTCCGTTTCGGTAATTCATATTAATGAAATATATCGTCGGAAACACTACCAATGATTACAACTAATACTCCAAATGTTACGAATTCATGAAATTTCATATCCCAAGACTAAATATTGCTTTAAAAATATCAAATTTTATCCCGATTCGGTCCGTTCCGGTTAGTTTTGGTCCAGACAATGCATGTGTGTAAAAACTACGAGGCTGAACTCCGTTCCGGTAATTCATATTAATGAAATATATCGTCGGAAACACTACCAATGATTACAACTAATACTCCAAATGTTACGAATTCATGAAATTTCATATTCCAAGACTAAATATTGCTTTAAAAATATCAAATTTTATCCCGATTCGGTCCGTTCCGGTTAGTTTTGGTCCAGACAATGCATGTGTGTAAAAACTACGTGGCTGAACTCCGTTCCGGTAATTCATATTAATGAAATATATCGTCGGAAACACAACCAGTGATTACAACTGATACTCCAAATATTACGAATTCATGAAATTTAATATCCCAAGACTAAATATTGCTTTAAAATTATCAATTTTTATCCCGATTCGGTCCGTTCCGGTTAGTTTTGGTCCTTTCCGGTTAGTTTTGGTCCGTCCGGCAATTCGTCATACCCGATCTAGGTCTATTTAAAAAATCCGAAAATTCTGATATCTCATTATCTGTCATGCTCATTGAATTTGAAGTTGACAGTAATATACCTGCCAACCTTTTCTTGAGCAAAAGCGGTAGGTTAAAATAAGGCTGTGTCGCAAGCCCCGCTAGGGTCAGGGTGCATGTCCCTCCTGAAAAAAATTTGAAAGAATGAAAACAAAATGACGAAATCTCAAGCAATTTAAGACCAGTTATAGCCAGCTAGGCATGGTATGATAATACATTTTGAAGTACTTAGAAGAAACAGTTGCATGCACTAATTAATCTTGAAAGTGACAAGCAAATGCATAACTCTAGGGATAAAGTTTTAATTAATTTTTTAAAAACATTTTGCAAATGCGGTAGCCCTATATATCTTCCCAAGAAAATCGGTATGCATTGGAAATTTATTACACAAAACTGGTAGGCTACAGCATAAATCGGAAAGGTTGGCAGGTATGCAGCAATGCCATAATGGTGAACACAATGTTTAGACCTGAGAGACGTTTTGAACTAAAGTGGACAGTTTGATCTTAAATGTGTATCAAACTGAGATGGTTTAAACCCGTTATATTTGTGAATTAACTAGGCCTATATCTTAATATTTACATTCATGTATTTATGAGTTATAAAAGGAACAGATTTAGCCTACTACAAAAAAGTACAACTCAATATACAGTGGAACCTCACTAATAAGACCACCCAAGGAATTGGCTAAAACAGGTCTGATGGGTAAGGTGTCTCCTAAGTGGGGTTAATGTAGGCTTGAACAGTGATTAACAGACTGAATCTTGATGGTCCACAGTGGTCTGATTAGTGAGGTGGTTGAGGTATCCTAAGTGAGGTTGTATTTAGGCAAGATTCCACTAATTTTTTTTTTTGCTCTGATATGTATGAAGTTATATTTAATTGTAAACGAATACTGATTAATGTACCTTAGCTTCCTCATTGCAGCTGTAACTACTGAAATAAAAAAAATAATACATATAGGCATTATCTATATATCTGGTTTATAAAAATTGAAAATCGACGTAACAATTTTGTTTTTATTTTGCCATGTTCATGCTGGACAGATTAAAAAATGTATGAAGTGTGTCATGGTGCTTCCATAGGGCCTACTTGCTAGCTAAGTCTCTCCTACAGTCTTGCCAACCCAGAAAATTTTTACGGAGATTTTTGAATTTTATGAGGGAGACTTTACATTTTACTAATCTTAATAAATAGGAAAATTGAAGTTTTTCATGGGGGAGACACATGTTTTTTTCATGAGAAACTTATCAAAATTTTACATAAAAAATTGGGAGACTCCCGGTTTATGGGGAGGCTTGGCAAGTATGCCCTTAATTAGGGAGATTCCAATTATTTATGCAAAATGTTGATAATTTCATAAGATAAAAGCATGTCTCCCCCTGTAAATAAGTTAAATTTCTCTGTTAATTCTTTGCAAAATCTAGAATCCCCCCCATGAGAATAAAAAATCTCCTCCATGAATTTTTTTAAGGTCGGCAAGACTGTGTGTTTGACTGATTTTTATCTGAATAGTCATTTGCAAACACACTGTACAAAAGGAATGCTTATCCAGTATGTTGTGCAAGTGTGAATTATGCAAATTAGGAAATTACAAGTTTAACTGTCTGTCATGACTGTACCGGTATGTACTTGTACATTGTAGGATAAAACATGACCAGTACACATAATTTACCATCAATTTGACCTTCTTCATTTTTTAAATTTATTAGTTTTTGGCCTATCCATTAAACAGAGCATATATATTCTCATCATTATCTTGTCTATGTCCATTTTATACAGAGACCCAAGTTTATCTTTCAGGTGTCATGCTAAAGGATTTTCATGGGACTCCTACAGATAAAATAACTATTGACACATTGATGTCTGGGCTGACATCTGGTCTCCCAGAGATGGTCTTCATCTCCAATTAAGTTTTTTTTTTAAATCAAATATAATGTTATTTGAAATATTTTCAGGGCTTGAGGAGGTCCTTACAGAAAGGTGGTAACCATGGCAACAATGGTAGACAATTCGTCTCAAACCCACTCTACCCTAGAAGATGATGCACAGTACTTGGTAAGCAAGCACACCATTATATATGATATAAAACCCCTTCATTCAGACAGGCGAATAAACATTCTACATAATAATTCATAAATGCATTGTGTAGATAGGTTTCAATAGTACATGTATTAAATATTTTGGCTTTACCATTTCGATAGTATTTTTCTTGGAACTATTTCCCTTTATCTACCATTTTTAGGTGAATGAAGAACATTTTATGCACAGACCAACCAAATTACCGATGGTATTTCTCCATACTGAGTCATTCCTTGAATATTTATTATGCTGAAACATTTCCTTTACCCTCTTTCATGCCTACATACTTTCGTCAAGGCGAAATTAAGAAACACTTTGTCATACAAATCTTTCAAATTTGGCATAAATTTGAAGAAAACATTCTCTAATCTCAGAGATTGCTGACATAAGAAAGTAACTCAAAGAAAATTGATATTAATGCAACCTATCTAGGACCTATACAATGGTAAACTATTGCTATGTCTAAATATATTCAAAGTCACAATCCTAGCAACTACCTCTCTTTGCTGTTCATTTAGATCTGAAGAAATATGTTTTAACAAAAAAATCTTCCAGCACCAATTTTTCTTTGCAAATTTTTATCATTTGCACAATCATCTACATTGCACGGTATGTAGGCCTACCGCCTTTGACTTTTCCTGTTATCACTGCATAATGCATATATGTATCTCCATACCAAGTAAACACTCAGGTGGAGAAGAATTTAGAAGGTGCACTAGATTCAACTACTGTGACACAGGACAGCAGTTTTTGCTTTTTCATTTTAAGGAAGGGAAAAGCCAGCCAAAAGGGTGAACTCAGGTTTTAAAAAGTCAATCTCTTTATTACAATTTCTGAGATAGTAATGAAGGGATCTTCCTCAAAACCCGATGAAGGTTCCCCTTGGGGTTTACTGGGTGGTTTTACATACCCTGTTTTGGAACTGATCCAAAAGAATTGGGGTCCCAAATGGTGAATTCAGGTTTTAAATGTCAATCCTGTTATCGCTATTTCTGAGAAAGCAACGAAGGGATCTTCATCAAAACTTGCATGGGCATTCCCCTTGGGGTGTAGTTTTGCTTGCCACATTTTGAAATTGATAAATCAATCCTGTAATTTTATTGCTCTTTCTGAGAAAGTAGGCCTACTGAAGATTTCTCCCTCAAAACATGCATGGAGGTTCCCCTTCGGTACTAGTTTTGCATGCCAAATGACTTGAAATTGAAGAAGAGAGTCAATTAAATTAAGGTACATAAAGTACAGAGTAAAAAGGAAAAAGAACAGTCTGTCATAGGTCTATTAAAGATCTAATGATGGTGGACGTCAAGATCCTTCTAGTTCCATGTGTTAAATGAAGGCTTGGTTTCCTGTTATTTTGTTTTATGTTCACAATTAGGGAACTCTATGACTTGTTAGTACAATGAGTATATGATTGACACTTCTGTTGCTTTGTTGTAGATATCAAAGGCTGTGACCTCAGGACTTGATGTATTCTATGTCACCAACAATTTGACCAATAAAGAAACAGCATACTTTGGTACAAACCTGGGGAAGAATTTCCTAGATGAGAGGAGAAGCCTGCTGATAGATTTCTATCAGTTTTGTCTTAGTATGTACTTTATGCTAATGATAAACCTATGTAACTTGAATTTGTGTTTTGAATGTGCAACAGGGATTAGGGTTAATGAATGATTTCTAAAAACAAAGTTCAAAGGTATTCTTGACAGATTGTGTGCATTGATTGTCCAGAAACCCTGTATCTCATTAAAGCATCAAACCCTTGAATGTTCTTCAGTATTAACAAGAAAAATATGGGATAGAATCTTCATGAAACTGTTTCTCTAACTGTGTGTACAGTAGGCTACTCGTTAGGCTTAGCAATCAAGCACTGTTGGCTTTTACAAATTTTCTTTGACCTTGAAATTATTCCATTTTTAAGAAATGTAAACACGGAATTATGCTTTACACCATTTAGTGGATTTACCTCTCACTTCTGTTCAGAGCGCTGGAAGCACTGGAACCTAAGTTATTATGTGGGAAAACCTGCCAGTTTACTTGCAGATTGCCAATGTCTCTTCCTGGGTATAATTGTAACTAAATTCCTAATCCACCAATAAAAACTGGCTGCGACCATATGACTGGAAGATTATTGAATGTATCTGAAAGCAAAAAGACAAAGGCATAAAAGTTCTTGTCATTTATCTTGAATACACATGCAAAAGCTTTCTATCATTTCTAAATTCAGTTTAACACAATTGTTTAGTAATGTTTATACTTGGTAGACTAATCAGATGATAATATTCCTCAGCAATTCAGTTGGTTGGTTGTATTAAAGTTGAAAGTTCCATATAAGAATCTTTCACTTATATGGAGACATAATTGAATATGGATTTTTGGCCTATGTTTGGCACTTCAGGCCATTGAGCCGTTAGGGTTCTCTAATTTGCCTCTCTCTAGTGCCACAGCAGCTCAGTGAATACAAAAGTCCAGGATTTTAAGTTGGTGTGGGCTCAAGAATTTCTCGTTAATTGTGGATTTAAGTTTTAAATTCCTGTGACCTATACTCTTATGATGGTATCAGAGTGTTATAAAACTTTATTGATTTTGTTTTATTTTTTCAGTGAATTATAAAGCTGAAAATAAAGAAAATAGAATTGACACACAACCTAACCTTAGACAGGAAGATCTGATACTTCAAGAATTTGAAAATCTACCAGAGAATAGTTCGGCAACTATAGTTGATCAGGGAGTAAATAAAGTTGATGATTCTGAAGAAGCTCTACTGAACCAGAATCTTACCAATTCTGAGGAACAGACCGATCAGATTGATGCAACCATTTCAGATCAACAAGCCTACACCAATGGTGATGATGATAATAGTGACAACGATGATAATGATGATGATGGTACACTCATGCCTAAGGCTGAAACAACAAAGGATGGGACAGTAGGGAACCCCAGCAGTGGCCATGTGCCTTTAAATGTAATATACTATGAGCAGATATGTACTGTATGTCAGAAACAATTTAAGTCTGCTGAGTATTTGAAGAGGCACATGGAACTGCATAGTAAGTGTGCTTATCACTGTCCTGTTTGTGATAAACCTTTTGCAGCCAAGCGCTACATTTATTCCCACATGAAGAAGTTCCATAAGCAGCAGTTCAGCGCTGACATTGAAGTTCCTGTACGTGAATTCAAAGATGAGGAAAAGGCGGATAAAGCCCAAAAGCTGCTCACTCCATCACGAAATAAAAATCAAGAAATCGTTCACCAATGTAATGTCTGTCCAAAACAATTTACAAATTCCTTGTCTCTAGAGAATCACTACCTAGACTGTCACAGAATTGATATAGCAGATGGTACAAGTAGTCCAGACAAAAATAAGCGCAGAAAGAAGAAAAAACGTTTGTCTGATGAAGGGGAAAAGAAAGAGTTTATTTGTAAAGAATGTGGACAGGAATTCAAAGAGGCAATATATCTAAAACATCACATGGAACTACACCAAAATAAATCCTTCAAATGTCCTGTCTGTTCTAAAACATTTGGTGCTGAGCGCTACATTTACTCTCACATGGAGAGTGTACACAAACAAAAATATCGCAGATCAGAAAACGACATAATTGTGTCTTCTATAGAGGATGGAGACGTTGACTCGACTTCAGAAACAAAATTTCCTCCCTCACAAAAAACAGCTGCAAGTGAAGAGCAGCATAGTGATGAGCATAATACAAGATCAAATCGGCCTAGAAGATCCCTTAGGGATTCAAGTAATTTACAAAATACTCCAGCAAAAACTGAGAACACCTCACCCACGTCAGGAATGAGCCTCAGGAGTAGTAAACGAAAAAGGAAACCAAAGTCTTGGTTTGATGACATTGTACCTCTTGATGTCAAGCCAGATAAGGATGACGACTTTGAACCTGCTGCAAAGAGGAGTAAAAAGGAAAGTAAGAGAAAATCAGCAGAAACTGTTAGAGTTGATAATGGCATTAGTAGTACTCCCACAAATATCAAGAGTGAAGTAACTGAAGAGCCTCAACCAGAAACGGCACTGCAAAAGAAGAAGAAATGCTTGGAAATAAGAAAAAACACTTCTCGTATGGCATATAATCGAGCATCAAATATTGAACTGTTGGCAGGAAAATGTCAAGAGATTGCCATCAAGGGAAGGACATACTATAAATGTTTGCTTTGTAAGACTATCGTAAAGTTAAGGACAACAGCCATCAGACACTTAAAGCAACATGAGGACAGTAAAGTTGGGAAGTTTTCTTGTCGCATTTGTGGTATGAAGTTTATGACCAAATTTAAACTTGGAAATCACTTGAGAGGCATACATAAACAATTAAATGCATACCAATGTGAGAAATGTTCTCAGAAGTTTAGTGGCAGAAAGTACTACTTACAACATGTAGAAATTTGTGATGCCAAGGGGAACGAAAATGAGAAGAAAGAAGGAGAGGAGAAAGAAGGTAATCCTGAATCTTCTGAAGCTAGTGTGAAGCTGCAAAATTATACTTGTGACTTATGCAGTTATGCGTTTTATGATCCTGTCAGTCTGGAAGATCATTTCAAAGTTCATCTAACCAATGATCAATCATTATGCTGCCCCTACTGTGATGAGACTTTTGTAGATAAAGCCCAGATCAAGCAGCACATGCTTAAAGAGCACAAGAAGAGAGTCAACATAAATATTGCTCAGCAAAAACACCATATGTCAGCTAATCCTCTACAGTGCTGTTGGTGTATGAAGATTCTCTCCAGTAATGAGACCCTAGAAAAACACCTTAAGCTACATGAAAACCCACAGTTGTCATGTCCTGTGTGCAAAAAGAAATTTCATTACGAGTATCAAGTTAGAAATCACGCTCAGCTCCATGGAGAAGAGTACAATTATCCATGTGATTTGTGTGACAAAAAATTCAAGTTGGAGAGGTACTTGAGGAAACATAAAAAGGATGTACATGGTTCTTATAAAAAAGTAGATCCTCTTGCTCCCATGTGCAAACTGTGTGACTTTGTTTATGAAAAAAGGTCTGACTTATTAGAACATGCCAAAGAGTGTCATAAGGATGTTATAACTTCATTGTTGAACACGAAAAAGAAAATATGTCATCCTGACGGGACTGTATCACCGATTCATACCTGTCGCCGCTGCCAGAAACAGTTTGAAAAATATGACGACTTTGCAGTTCATATCACCAATCATAAACCCCAACAGCCTTTGGTGTGTGAAGTATGTGGGCGTACCTTCACCGTCAAATCAAATTTAGACAATCACAGGTATGTTGTTTGTATTTGTCAGGAACCTACAATTTGATGCATTTTGATTCTCTGTGTACTAAGAATACAACGACACTGAAAATTGACAGTTAAAGTAAATACTGGTTCAAAACCTGACAGCTTTATTTCTGTACATCATCATACATGTGATGGTATTATTTGGTGTACACAGAACCCAGGTTAGATTTCCCTGTCCTTTGAATGAATTAGATGCATGCATGAAAAACAAAGGGGCTGTGTCAGGGATTGTCTTACATGTAATTAGGATCCCTCACTGCCTAGGAGAAACTCCCTAGCGTAGGAGTAATTTCTGGTCTGCGTCACCTTGGTTCTACAACAGTATGACTGAAACATTGTTCAAAATGGGGTAAACTACTAGTGCTACAACCATGCAGGCAGGGCTCAGCTTCAATTCAGAAAATTGTTTGGCTAAACCAAGCCTTTTTTTAAGCCAATTGATGTTTTTATTAGCCAGCTGAATGTACATTTACTGGTATTTGAAATATGTTTGATAATATAACAATTGTGGAAGTTATTGGACATACAATTTGAATTATCACCCCCCTTTTCCTGATGGTCATCGTTTAATTGAGGGTCACCAATGACTATCGATCTGGGGTATCATGTTTGCATCGTAAGATTGTGGGGTCATGCCTGCTTGATAAGGGTGATTGACATTCCTTTTCTTTGGTTTGAGACAGTAAAACTGAGGCCCTGTGTCACAATAGGTATCTGCATGTTACAGACCCTTTACTGGGTCACTGTGGCCTAGTGGATACCATGTTCGACTTTGAATCGTGAAATCCGGGGTTTGAGTCTAAGCCATGTCGGGGTTAGCTGTCTCTGTCTTTCGGATGAAAGAGTTAAAACCTAGGTCCCGTGTCACAGTAGGTGTTTGCATGTTAAAGCACTGTCCCTGCTCTACGGCCATAATTGTCGAGCATAGGCAAAATTTGTCGTCCTTCACTGGCTTACAGTGATGTGTCCATATAAGTGAGAGATTCTTGAGTGGGACGTTAACAATAATACAACCAACCAACCAAGAGACCCTTTACTGCCCAGTGGCCAAAGTGCTGAGTAAAAGCTATATTTTCATTTTGAATGCTTTCTCAATTTGACTGTGAATTTACAGCAGACACTGCAATTTTATATTATCAGGTAATTTATTTGATCACCCTATACTGCATAACTAGAGCCCCATTTATGTTTTGGCATAGCCTAAACCCTACAACCAACACACCGCCTCCCCTAAGTCCCCTTCCTTCCCTCCCCAAAACAAATAAGCAAAAAAATGTTGGCTAGAAAGATATCTTATTGATAACAATTTTTTCAGCCAAAATGAAAAGTTATATTAGTCAATGTCCAAGTGGAAAACTTTAGCATCAGACCCAACTGAACCATACTGTATGTGCTAGTGTACCTAAACTCGTACATGTATTTAGCTTACAGAGTAAAATCAGAAACTCAGTGCTTCACAAGAGACCCCTATGAATAAATTTATACTTTGACGCATTGGAGTCTATTTTGGAATTTTAAAGATGTTTTTATTTCTTATTCATACCTTAATATGCTATTTTCTTTTTCTGCAGATTGACTCACGGTGATGAAAAGCCATTTTCCTGTCCAAGCTGTCCTAAGAAATTTAAATCTAAAAGCTCATTGTATACACATGAAATACTACATCATAAAGAAACACAGGGCTGTATGTGTGAAACTTGTGGAATGCATTTCAAATTGAAAAGTTCTCTCAAAAAGCACTTGCGTGTACATAATGCTGAGGGTAAATATAAATGTGAAGTTTGTGGCAGCGTTTGTCGGTCGTCTGACGGATACAAAATCCATGTCATGGCCAATCATATGGAGTTAGCGGTGCAGAAAAAATGGAAAATTCATGAGTGTGAATATTGTGGGAAGAAGATGGCCATGAGTCAGCAGTACTTGCGCCACATAACCAAGCATACAGGTAAACAAATATATTATGTAGAAACTTATCTATAGAGAGCTAGTCATGGTTCAGATATAGAGGATCTGCCATGGAAGCAGGTGGGAAATCTAGGGTTTCAATCTCAGTCAGAGTATGAACTAGTTCTTCCTTTTTATGAAGCATTGAAAGACTTGAGGACATTGTTCCATTAGGTTAGATGTTGGCATATAGATCCATCATTGCTCCATGGTGGGAAGTGCTGTGCATATGCCAAAATTTGATGGCCTTCACCAGCATTTGATGTCATCTCCATATATGTGAAAGATTCTCAAGTGAGACATTTAGTAAGAACACAACAATAACCTGTCTATCCTGACCTGTGAAATCAGGCACTGGAGACATTAAGGCATCTGTTATGTGGACTTGTCTGCAGTTTTGTCTATATTTGTACATATCGCTGGTGTAGAGGTAAATCTCTAGCTACAGTAGGGCCTAAACAATTATGTCAACTTTACATCTAAAATGATCTATAAGACATTTGACAACATTATTGGATAACTCATACATTGAATCATGCTTACTGAATGATAAATGGTGACACCATACACGGTGAAAGTTAAATTAGAGGCTTTGTCATATGATAGTATACAGCTGTTTATCATTTATATACAATTGAAGTGAATTTAAATCCATTTCAATAAAGCATGAATATTTTTTCTTGGTGCATAGTACATAAATAATTTGAAATTGATAAATAAGAAATACAGTGTATTAGCTTAATTGTTTATGTGACCTTTTTCTTTTTGCAGGAGTGAAGCCTTTCCAGTGCCGACACTGTGAGCTTTTCTTCCCTACAAAGGGTTCATTAAACTCTCACATCAGAAGAATTCATACCGACTCAGAGAAGATATATAATTGTAGTGTTTGTTCTGTAAAATTTGCTGAGGCCAGTAAGATGAGAAGACATTTAGAATCAACAAAACATTTAGAAGCATGTATTAAACAAGGAGTTGATCACAAAGCAATCGCCAGCTCATTCCACGAAATGACAAAAACAAGATACAAAGGTCAGCGTCGCAGCAGGATAAAGACCGAGATAGAAATGAGTTATCTGCCCATTGTGTCAGACGAGTTAGATGAAAAAGTGGAACAACCTGGTGAAATGGAGGCAGAGGAAGAGGATGAGGAAGAGTTGATGGAGGAGGAACAGGAAGAGGAGTGTGAGAATGAGGTCAAACAAACGGTGAAGCAAGTGGATACATCGTGGATGTGGAAGGATAGTACTGTGCGGCAGCAGACAGAGATTCTGCAGCAGATACTAGATGATGCGGGTGGATCTCAGTCTCAGGTAGTGGTGGATGGTACACTAGGCCAGCAACAAATCACAGTGGAGGAGTGTACAGAACAAAGTGGGGAAAATTGTGAAGTAGAATGTTATGTCATAAGGCTACCAGAGAACTCCATGTTCACTGTTGTATAAATCATAACTCTTTTACATGAGTGTCTGGTATATCATCTTTATTGACTGACTTAGCCCATACAGAGTGAATGTATTTTTACCCTGATACTTCTATAACATTCAAGTTTGATTTACTTCTCCTCTGTAAACTGACATAGATCGATATATTGATAGAAGCTTGAAGTCAATGGGGACTGTTCTATTAATACCCCTGCAATTTCAGATTCAGGGGTATACAGATTTTTATCTGTCCATCTCTTTGTTTGTTTCTTGGCTACACTAACTTTTGGTTGGTACTTGATCAGGATTTCATGTTCACATGTATACGTCTCCTGACAAGACGTTTCTTTTAATACCAGTTTTTGTTTCAATCTGACCTTGAGTCATACTCCTTGACCTACTCTCCAAGAACTTACTTTAGTGTTGGTGCTGGGGTATTCATTTTTCACAAGCACACCTTTTTTTCTCCTTGTGTGTTTTTTTTAAAATTTTCTTCCATTAAAAATCTTGTAGAATTTCATGTAATTTTTTTTTTCTACATCTTGGTGAATATTGGTATAGAGAAAGTTTCTTTTTGACCTCGGACAACAGATGGACCTATGAAATTCAAAATTAAAGCAGTCAGTAAAATGATAATACTTCTACTTCCCAGGAAAGCAGATAAGTTCAGCCATGAGTTTGTGTTCTAGACTGTTTATTGGAATACTTATAAATTTGCTTAAAGATCATGATTTTTAGCTGGATTGCAAACTGTTCCAGTCCTAGAATTAGTGATGTCTTTCAACATTTTGGTTAAAGTTTATGGTTGAAGCAAAAAATCATACTCTGGATCTATGAGGGATACAATGTAAAAACATAAGACATCACCTGTTAGTTGTCTGTAACCAGAACTTTTATTCTCTCCATCTAGCCATATTTCTTTAGCAGTGTCTTGTTATTATAATTTGAATATATACTTTTTGTATTTACACCTCGTGTTTTGTGTATAAAGTTGTTTGAAAATGGTGATTATTTTTCTTTATGAGTTACTTCTCAGGTGTTTTCAAGGAAATTGACAAATTAAGGGGTCTTTTAGAAGTGATCAACTTCTCTGTTATCATTCTCAGTATAAAGGAAGGTTAAGGAGTAGTAATTTGGGGATATATTAACCCTTTCAACACCACAGACCGAAATAGGCTGGTCCAGACAATGGAATAGAGCATACCATTCTGATGCTTGGGGTTGAAAGGGTTAAGCTTGATAAGTCAGTTGTCTAGTAGAGGTGACACATACAAAGAGAGCAATTCTGTCAGTTAGGTCACATGACTGTAACTCCACAAGAGAATTGTGCTTATAATGTCAGTACAGGTGTTGGTAAGTTTTGAGTTGATAAATGTTTATCATTGTTTTGCATTTCATATTTTATGGTTCATATTTTCTTGTGCACGCCAAATTTGTTATCTGAATGCATTCTGTGTAATCTGTGTTTGTTTTTAGGTCACCAGAGTCGGGTGACATATTGGGATCTGTTCCCGTTCGCCATCGTCCGTCATCCGTCCGCGTGTAAACTAACATATTTTACTTATTCACAAAGCAGTCGGCCAATTTCAACCAAGTTTGTCAGGGATGAAAATTGGGTAATGCAGACTCAAGTTTGTTCATACCCCACCCCGGGTCCAAAAATGACCCCTACCCTAGGGTCAAAAATGTTAAAATTTTGCAACTTTATAAAATCTTCTTCTCTGAAAGTTCAAAGCAAAATTTGCTGATTTCTGGAATATATCATCCTTTTGTGGTGTTGATTCTAGTTTGTTTGATTTTTGGCCCTGCCATAGGGTTACTATAGGATATCACACTTTAGGCTACTTCTCGGGAACCATTCAGCCAATTTTAACCAAATTCATTGCTCAGGTGACCGTTAAGGCCCCTTGGGCTTCTTGTTAATTTATCATCTATTCTGTTAATGAGACTTATACTATTCTGCATTCAATTACAACTGAATTTAAATTCATCAGAATTATTTGGCTTTCAGTCCCTTACTGGCAAGTCATAATTTCCTTCCTGTATGTCTATTAGTTTTCTGGACTTCTTTTTTGCTACTGTAAATATTGAACTTATATTTTTAATGTAAGTGACAGTGTATATCAACTTTATACTGATCCAGCTGAAATTTTGTTTCAGTTTGGAAATAATTTTTAGCAGAATAATAGCCCTTAGACTTGTGTTAGTAGCAGACTTGCTTCACTTTGCAACCAAACTGGACACTTGTTCAATAAAGAATTTAATTTCTGACATTTTGTCCTCCCCAGAATTTGAGATTAATGTATTGTTTCAGGGATATCCTTTAATTCATGTCACTGCATCATTTCATATGAGTATTATAAATAGGTAAGGTATAAAAAGGTAATACATCATCTTTATACTGATCTAGCTGAAATTTTGTTCCAGTTTGAAAATAATTTTTATCAGAATAATAGCCATAGGACTTGTGTAAGTAGCAGACTTGCTTCACTTTGCAACCAAACTGGACACTTGTTTAATAAAGAATTTGATTTTGGCATTTTGTACCTCCCAGAATTTGAGATTAATGTATTGTTTCAATGATATTCTTTGATTCATGTCACTGCAACATTTCAAATGGTTATCATAAATAGGTAAGGAATACAACTGCTCAAATTTGACTGTACATAGGCGACATATATGACACCATTTAAGTTCAGTTTTGATTTTCCATTGTACTATTAACTGGTTTCTATAATGTAACTTTTAAAAGTTATTCTTATGTAAATCTTCTATATTGTTCCTGTTATACACTCTTATGTACTCATTTAACATTATCTGACTAATCTAGGCACCAGTTGCTTGGGTACACGTATTTTTATGCATTACATCCGTCATACTTTATATTTTGTTGTTTCAAAATTTTTGGGATGAAACTAGGGAAATTTATCTTTTATTTGTTGTGTGTTTAAATTTTTAAAAGTTAATTGGCAAGCATCAATGTAAGTCTTGATGTTATATATTCACCAAATTATTTAGTTATAAAAACATACCAATAATTTGGAAAAAAAAACTTTCTTTGAGTTATCTTTGGGCTGTAATTGTTCAATGTTATCTATTAAATGGATTTATCCTGTGAAAACATTACTCATGATAACAAGAGAAAATAATTCATTTTGAAAATTAGATAAGAAATTCAGACTTTCAAATGCCAAACTTATCTTGGAAAATATGGAGTTTTATATAGAAATTGTTGTTATGAACTAGGTGTAATATTTGTTTTATTTTTTCTGTATTTCATAAATGACAAAGTTGAATGATTATTTTCATGTTTTTATCTTGTAAATAATTAAAAGTTATATACTTTATTGTTTGTTGCCTTGTCTCACTCGGTTCAAACTTGTATTATATCTATACAGACATTTATATAGATTATTGACAGTCTTGCCTGCCTTAGCAACTTACTGGTCTTGGTTTAATGAATAAATATTCATTGTTTTTCATATAACGTAAAAGAGGGGCCTCTGCGGCCAAGGGGTTAGCGTGTTCGACTTCAAATCGGAGGGTCCGGGGTTCGTGCTACTCTGCGGTTGGTCATTCCTGTCTTTCGGATGAGACAGTAAAAACCGAGGTCCCATATCACAGTAGGTGTTGGCACGTTAAAGAACCCTCCCTGCTCTACAGCCAGCAGTGCGGAGCATACGCAAAATTTTCGCCCTTCATCGGTACACGGTGATGTTTCCATATGAGTGAAATATTCTTGAGTGGGAAGTTAAACAACAATACGACATCAAATAACTTTAAAAAAAACACCTTTAAGGGTCTTTTTACTGTATAAATAGCCTGATTTAGGAAACGATGCCCATGCATATAAGACCAGATAATTTTCACATCTGATACTTCTAAAAAGGATCAGCATAATTTATGTACTATAATTTTACTTGTGTTTGATAATCTTGTCAGACTTAAAGGCTGATATGCTGATATTTTTGGATCAATTAACAAAGGAGGAAATGGAAATGCCAGATTCACCCTTAATTCAGTCCTGTTGAGACAGCATGAAATTGATTCAGGCATTGGAAGATTTTGTCCATGCAAAGGTCTTAATCATTTCAACACTACAGACCGTATTGCACTGATCTAATACAATACGAAAGAGCATAGGATTTGACACTTTCGGTCAAAAGAGTTAATGTAATGTGATGAGTGATCTTTAATGTGACAACACACAGCTTTAACATGGACGTTGGTTTTAACCATGCCATCTGAAGGACAGGAAAAACAGCAATGTATCTGCCGAGATTTGAACTCTTAACCTTCCAGTCTAAAAGCAAGCATTGTATCATAGTCATAATCTGTCTCTTTATAAAAGACAAAACGGATAGCACTTACATCCCTTTTAGAGGGATAGCAGTTATATTATTTGTAGAGGGATAGCAGTTAAATCCCCTGTAGATGGATAGCAGTTTCATCCCTTGTAAAGGGATATCGGTTATATCCCTTGTAGATGGATAGCAGTTACATCCCCTGTAGATGGATAGCACTTACATCCATTGTAGCGGGATAACAGGTACATCCCTTACAGAGGGATAGCAGTTGCATCCCCTGTAGATGGATAGTAGTTACATCCCCTGTGTAGGGGGATAGCAGTTACATCCCTTGTAGAGGGATAGCAGTTACCTCCCCTGTAGAAGGATAGTAGTTACATCCCCTGTAGATGGATAACACTTACCGTACATCCATTTTAGATGGATAGCAGTTACCTCCCCTGTAGAGGGATAGTAGTTACCTCCCCTGTAGAGGGATAGCAGTTACATCCCCTGTAGAGGGATAGTAGTTACATCCCCTGTAGATGGATAGCACTTACATCCATTGTAGATCAGGATAGCAGTTACATCCCTTGTAGAGAAGAAACATTTGCTGTGCACTGAAGAGGTTTTACCAAGCAATTGTCATTTTATGACTCCTTTTGTTTTCAATATTCTAATTGTCCTTCTATGCATTCTCCACAGATTAAAAAAATTATTTCAATTCAAATTGACCAGGAAACTAAAAAGTTATAAAGATGGAAGAAATCCAATTCCCAAGCATGAACAAAAAAGCGTTAATAGCGACATAGCAGTGTGGAGTGAAGTAATCAGGGCTGAATACAATAAAACTTCAGAGTTTACTTGAGACTGAGATTTTTCTCAGATCCACCTTCTTGGTCAATCAGAATTCAGTAATAGCTGAAGTTGAGTAAATTTTCAGACTTAAGTAAATTCTTAAGTTTTATGGTGCCAAGTCTACAGGCATTGAGACATCTTCAACATTTACATGCCTCCTCAGGATCATGATATGACAGAATAATCAACTTACCATTATGAACCTTGATTAGATTTAAAATTCACTAGGGCATCCCTCAGAGGCTGGATGGCTTTAAAATGCCCCCACACCATTATATACTCTCACTCTTCCTCTCTATCTGTGATAAATATAAATAAATCTTCCCGACTTTCTCAAGTCACACAATTTTGATGAAAGATAATTTATAAAATCAGATGTTCCATATAAGCACATGTATTGATATAGCCAGGTGATAAGTCTTTCTTCTTTGTTTTATTTTAAAACAACAGTTTGAAATTGTTATATCTCCTCAATCTATTATAATAGAATAATTAATTTCACAATATGAGTTGGCAATTAAATCTTGTACTTTAGTATATTGTGTATACCACAGGCATGATGTGTTGGGCAACTCTTGAATGAAGACAATGTAGCCTATATTTGAAGTATGCCAAATAGGCTAATGATCTAAAGTAAATTAAAATATCAATTTTATCCTCCACAATATATCATAAACCATAGAAACATTTTGTTTGCGTATAATTTCTCATCAATTTAAGTTTCAGGGTTTAATGAATATGTGTACAAATTGTTGGTTAAAAGGGGACATGCAAGTAAAAGGTACCAAGGAGGTATTCAAATTCAAAACATGACCTGTATTTTTTGTAAGGTTTGCTAGGTGAGCAATTCAGGATCTGTGGAGCCTATAGTTCTTTTTCAGCTTCAGTTTATACTATGAAACAATGTTTTTGTAATATATTTAAATTACCATCCGGATATAATTGATAGAAAGTCAATGGGTTTTGTAATATATATCATTTAGATCTATATGTCCCTGTTGATAAGTTGCAATAAAGTCGTAAATAAATTGCATTCTGAAATACAATTGATAGGTAGGCATACAATGCTGTCGGCTAATTCTGCGCCCCTAAGCACACTTATTCAAGTCAAAAATTATGACGTAATATTTCATAAACGTGCAGAATTAGCCGACGCGCAACATACATTGTAGACCGACATGACTGTATACGCATGTGTTATATCACATATTGAGTGGCTTTTTTTCGAAATCATTTCATGATAAGTAATTCAATATCACTTGGGGCCTTTGTGATGTCCTGTGGTGGACTTCGTATGGTGTTTACGTTCAATTAGCCCATATAGTCCACTTTGATGTCCTTTTGGGTCGTTGTGAAGTCCGCTCGGGTCCTTTTGGGTTATTCGACGAAGCGAACCTTGTTGAAACTTGTGTATTTCCGGTTATTGCAAGTCGGGTAAGGTTTACAAGTCCACTTCATGCCAAAGCGCAAATAAATGTAACATGTGTTTTTAGCATTCACGTCCCTCCTTTTCTGTCGTCCACAACTCCGTTTAGGTCTAAAGAACTCCAAGGTCTAGATATTTTATGCTGAGACAGTTCCCACGATAACCCATTTGATTTGTGGATTCTGCCATTGCTTGCGCCTTGGGTCATTTTCACAGGCACTTGGTCATTTTACAATGTACAGTATTGTGCCATAAGTTTATGAACAAACGTCATTTTTACTATATATTTATAGTAAATTTATGTTTTTATTAACTGCTCTAATTTTATTACTATTCAACCGATTTTGATGAAACCTTTCTTAAAAAATTCTTAATTTACTCAAGAACATTTTAATATAATTTCTATTGAAACGTCGAGGTCATACTCTGACCTCGACGTTTCAATAGAAATTAATTTTAATACAAACAATTTATATTATGTCAAATGGTTTTAAAAATGCAGAAAGTACAATACATGATTAAACTATAAAGTTGTCAAAAATCGCCTTAATAAGTAACGCTATATAGAGAATGTGCATTTTAAAATTTTAACAAGTGAGTTTATCTCATGTATTCTCAAAATATGCTGTAAGAAAATTATTAAATTCTATATCTAAAGAATTACATAAAAAATCTAAATTTTATGTTCAAATAACATAATAATTGGTCCAGTCTCTGAAAACCTATGGAATTTTTTAAAAGTGCAATTTTACTATAAATATATAGTAAAAATGGCGTTTGTTCATAAACTTATGGCACAATGCTGTAGATCATGCAGACACAGGCTTTGGAAACTCTGTCAACAAATTACTGAATTTATTGTACACTATAACAAACATCCAAATAGTAGTAACGTTGGGTCGGGTCATTAGAGATCTGTAGTTTGTTGATAGAACTTTCAGGACCCTAGAACTTTACAGTGCAACGAAAAAGGTATTTTATACCTTCTTCTTTGCAGTGTAACTATCAGGACCCGTGTTCATTAGATTGCTGACCGTTGACAGAGCTTCAGGACCCATGTTCATTAGATTATTGTTGACAGAGCTTTCAGGACCCGTGTCCATTAGATTGCTCTTGACAGCTTTCAGGACCCGTGTTCATTAGATTATTGTTGACAGAGCTTTCAGGACCCGTGTTTATTAGATTGTTGTTGACAGAGCTTTCAGGACCTGTGTTTATTAGATTGCTCTTAACAGCTTTCAGGAATTGTGTTTATTAGATTGCTCTTAACAGCTTTCAGGACCTGTGTTTATTAGATTGTTGTTGACAGAGCTTTCAGG
>JACSZP010021946.1:0-11980 GCA_016161895.1 Pinna nobilis
TATATAAACAAGGGGTACTTCTTATTATATATATGTATTATATATATATCGACATAATGAAGTTTATTAACCGGTCCCGATGCATTCATAATAAGCAAAGTTGAATACATATGGTAGAGTCGGTCTATAACGAATTGCTTTTAAGCGAATTTAGTGCTATAGCGAAGAGGAATAAACTCCCCAAACAGAATTGCTATAGATCTATTTATGTAGTAAATTCTGATGCTTAAAATAAAGGATGCCTATAACAAAGTCAAGTCAATCCCCTTTGACTTCGTTATAGACCAACTCCACTCTATATGTTTCCATTTTCCATTGAGTCCTTACAAGATTCGAGCTATTAAGATTTCATCGCATCTCCGTTAGCTAAGGTAAGCCAGTTAGTTAACTTCCGTTTCAGAAAAACGATATTCAGCAATATTTCACATTTTTGTAGCTTACAATTCATAATTAGAATGCCATTAGATTTTGCCAATAAATTTACATTATATTTTGTGTTCCCCATGATTCTCGACACCGTGATGAAAGTTCGAGATCTCCCAAGAATAAAGTCCTCAGCAAATATCATTTATTCTTAATTCTGTAATTGCTTGATATAGCAATGATACAAATGTAACTTAAATTTATGTAGGCGAAGATTTAATTAACGAAACAAACATTGTGTAAAGGTCATTGTTCAGAATCACTTATGACTAAGAAGTATGTTTTTACCATGTACATGTGTATTTATGATAGCAGTTGATAAGGATTGTTTAAAAATCCTAATTTTCTGTATTCATGCACATATGTGAGGGAAACTTGTCCTTTTCTTACCTGTATGTCAGTCGAGGCAGTGCGTTATTGACAACTTTAGATATAAAAGCTGGGTTGTTCACACATAAAAATCGTTCTGTGTCTGAACTGACTTGTAAACTTGGTAATGTACACGTGAGTTCAGTCTTTTGAATTAAAGTTTGAAACAGTTAGAAGTCGTATTTGATATCAGAAATGTCAGTCAATGGTAAGCTTAATTTTCTGGTGTCGCTTATTGTTTGGTTAACATGTACAGTCTAACTTGCTTTAAGAGACTGTCCAAGGGAAGATTCAAATTCGGTCACATGTGACAGGTGTCCGTAAAAAAAAATAAGAAATTCGGAACAAAACATGTAAAGAATACTTTTTCACCAAGAACATTTTTGCTGTCCCCAATAGTACAATTCTGTACAAATCCACCTCTATATATAGAAACTATCTCTCTTTCAAAGGGATGTTATTTCATACAAGTTTCACTGTATATTTTTCTTCTCTATTATTCGATATATTGGTTCATTTACGTTGCATAGACTATTATAGCGAGTATATCCACTGTGCCAAGAATTCTTTTTTATTTCGTAAAATGTCCATATTTCTCATCAAAGGCGAGTAACTCATTCATGAAATGAAATATATTTCTAAAATGTTTTAAAGTAGCGGAGCCCATGCTAAATTGCAAATTCGACGAGTATAGGACCAATAATTCCCTTATAAAATTCTAAATAAAAAGAAATTGCAAAGTGTAATGCCTTATAAACTACGTTGACATGTTTTTAAGTATAAAACACATGAAAACAATACATATCGCAGTTAACGTATTCTTAGTAACAAAATATTTTCTTTTGTGGTTCTGAGCTGGTATGGAGATTGAAGGTCCAGGGTTCGTGACCAAATTTCGGTATAACGTACTCCCTATTCTGTGGAATTATATCCGAGGTCCCTTGAAGGGGAAACTCGAAAGTCTTCAGCATGTGTAAAAGGTTGATTAGAAGCTAACGACACCTCCTAAAAGGGCATAAGCTCACTTTAATTTAGCACAAATTACTATACGGAATAATATTTACTTTATACAGGAAAATTTTCGCCCTCATTATTTTCGTCCTAAACGTAAGTGGGCAAATTCAAAACTGGGCTAATCAAGAAAAATTATTTTTATTGAATACAATTATGACGAGGCTTGGCGAATTTAAAACGGGGTGAAACGATTTACCGGTGCAATAGTGCGAAAAGATCACAGAGCGAAAATAACCCTAAATACAGTGCTCCTCACGTAGGGCATTCGACTGAAATTCATGGGAATGATTAAGTATCTGTTACAGGTGATAATGGCTGCTTGGATAAAAGGGGTAAAGTAGAAGATACCAAGGGGCATTCCAAATTCAATAAGTCAACGACAGACAAAATCGTGGCCAAAACAAAAAGGAGACAAAACTACAAACAGAAATACACAAATACACTTATAACTAAAAATAAAGTAACACCAACCCCACTTAAAACCGTGGGTGAGTTCAGATACTCCCGAAGGGTAAGCAACTCCTGCTCCACGCGCGGCACCCGTCGTGTCACACCTTTTCGAATACAAGAATACGTCACAATCGGTGATGGTCATAAACGAGAAAAAGGGGGTCGGGACTAGTTATATGATGTGTGTGCGTATGTTATCAGAGTATGCATATGCACAGTATTTATCCTAGCTCAAGAGCAAAATGTCATGAGAGTTTTCAGTTTCTCTGAGCCACATATTAAGTGCTATTGACATTGAAATTTGTAATCCATTTAGGTGTCAAAAAGATTTTTTGTACCGAAATATTTTTGTTTATTATAATAGAACAGCCAATAATAAGATGCACTTAATATTTCCAGAAGCGAACCGGAATTACTCAAAGAAATTGAAAACGGGTTTAATGCAATTCATTTCTTTGTTAAGACCATAATTTTATGAGAAAATATTATATCAATTGAAAGCTGTGTAATTTATAAATTGAGAAGGCATCGTTCCGAACTTAAGAGCCAATAAAGTAGTTGAAATTTAATATTAAATTGTCCTTGTTAAAAGTATTCTCATATTTCCTGAGAAAGCAATTGATTACTACTTCGATATGTTTTAAATCTTGGTCTCCAAATCGAGCAATGGACTTGTTTGATTTTCCTCTTTATACAAATACACGTATAAATGTTAACAAGTCTTAGCATTTGAATTGAAGAGATTTCGGTCAAAGGAATGGCAAAGCAAACATTAAAAATAAAGTGAAAGCGATCCGTCATAGGAAGGCTAAATAGATGTGACAACAAAAACACATGTTTGAGTGCCATGTCCAATACACTCTGATTTATTCTGGGTCAAGATTAGAGTCCTTGTCATTACGGTACCAGTGAAATGCCATTAACTTGAGGTGGAATTACCTGAAGACTTAATGTATGTTCATACCTCGATCAGCCCCAGTGGATATCACAACGCCGGTGTTAGCACTTTAAATGTCGTAAAATCTGGAGTTAAGATTTAAATCTTTTTTCCTCAAGATGTGAGTAGAATTTTTATTGTTGTCTTTCTAATTTAGTATCAGCTATGAAATTTTGAATTTAAACTTATTTCATGACTTTATATGTTTAGTAGTTCCACTTGTCTCGCAAGGGTTATATATTTTTTATTACTTATAAGGCGCTCATATTTATGCGGTGTTCAGCAGATGCCTTTCCTTTAAAATCAAATTCTAAATTTGTTTTAAATCTCTGAATTTGCAGCTCCTGAAGTAAATAAAGTTTCAAACAATTTAAGAAAATGTTCTATGAAGTTACTGTACTCTGTTATTCCTTTGTCACTTAAAAGTACAACTCTGGTATCGGTCCTTTTTTTAAATTGACCTTCCAGGGACACCGTATCCGGATTAGCATGAAGTTTTAACTTAATTGTCAAAAAAAAAAACTTATACGAACTGCAGTTATGACTGTTACACGCAAATCCGATTTAATTAACAAAGAAAAATCCATGTTAAATTATACGATTTAAATCCAAAGCGATCAATTTTCCCCGAGATCAAGTCTGACCTGAGGTAGAGATCGAAGCGATTAACCGATAAGTCATACATATGTATTGTTTTCGTGATCTGAAATTAAAATGTACCTGTAATGGTACTATAATTAAAGGAAGCGATTACTGATTTATTAAGAGAAAAGGGAAATGAATTGCTATATCAGATCACATGCTTTATTTGTTCAAAGAGATAATTATGTCAATTGATTTTTATTTCTCTGACCCCCACAACAAAATGTCATAAAAACACAAGTAGCAGGTACTCGCGATCAATCTCCTACTGTTTAGTTGCTGTGCAACAGAAAACAAAAGTTCGTCTCCATCTCTTTTAAGACATTTTATTTCAATTTAATTACTCTCAATCGTTTCCCGTAAAGGTAACATGATACGATTTGTTTTCTATGTGGCCTTTGTGTGAAAACTGATTTTGTATTTTTAGATTCAAAATTGATAAATAAGGAACAACCGGTTCACTTTTCTTCTGTTATTTTTTTTCCAAAGTATAGAATTAAGAAAACCTCACACAGATAACAAGATTTATGTATGTAGGTAGGTATGTAGGTAGTTATGTAGGAAGATATGTATGTATGTATGTATGTATGTATGTATGTATGTATGTATATATGTGTGAGTGTGTGTTTGTGTCGCTGTGTGAAGCTGTGGTAAATTCCTTCACTCTTATTCTTAATACTATCGTCCTGGGATTATAAGATCTATAATGCGGTCAGTTGCACATCAACAGCTTTTATTTCAATCATAACAATGTGAAATAAAATCTTTTATAAGTGCTTCATTTCTGTACATGAATAGTAAGTGTGTTTGCTTTACCAGCCAAACAACAATGGCTCAATCAGGGTTATTGTAAGTACTCTGTGTCTCAAAGGTTCAATGCTATAACATACATTTGTCGTAAGAGGTGAACGATGTCTTTTGAAATAAACTTGCTTTTGGTATACAGCAAACCGTTTCTGATACAATTTTACAAGGCAATTGCCAGTGCTCGTTTAATTCATCACAGAGGCTTAGTTTTGACAGAACAAAATTTTGTATTCTATCTTTTTCTAGTGTCGATTTCTACTCCTTTTTAAAAGTTGAAGTAATTATAAAAACTTAACTTGGAAATGTGCTGTTGTCCACGTTTTATACACTGATGGATCAAACGTCGCTTTGATGTTGTTGAATTTATAGGAGAAAATGTGTATATTATATTTGATCTGCGACCAAGATCTATGTAAATTCTTAATTCACGTGTAAATGTGCGTTAACAAATCTGCCAAAACAAATTATAAGGCCACTACATGCTTGGATTAAAGAGATTTGTATAACGATGGCAAGCTTAAAAACATCATCCTGTCTTTTTATTCTTGAATACCACCCCAACTTATCTTAACCTTCAGAATCTGTGGATATCACAATTAAGTCCCGTTTTGTCAAGAGACAGTGTAAATCCATCGAAATCATAGGAACAAATTTACTGAGCTTAAAAGGGTATCTAAGGTTAAAGATATTGATAAAATTAGTTATCGAGGTATCAAGACTTCTTTGGTAGATTTTTTTCTTTGGCATCCCTCTTCGACAATGAAACCGTCAGCCATCTACGACGTTATGTTACGATTAAAGTCTTCATTTTAAGGAAAGGAAAGCATTAATGTACCGAACGGGAATCGAAAACGTTTGTGCGGTACGTCAGTATCTCAAAAGGTGATGGAACGTAACTATACGTAATCTTCCCACTTAAATAACGTAAGCGCGAAATAGCGTCTCCTAGCGTCACTCCATCACTTACAGAAATTCTAGTCCCGCACAAACGTTATCGGGTATCTCGTGGTACATGAATGTTTTCCTTTGATGGCAAACAAATGCGAAAATCCAAATTTTTTGTCAAAATGCCGCCAAATTCCGAATTTCAGTGACGTTGGCCATGTTTCAAAAATAGTGCAAAAAAGTCCTGTGGTCCAAATGGGATGAAATTGTAAATCCAATTATTTGAACATTCCATTGAGATAATGTCGATTAGTGGTACACTGTTGTTGAGGCACCTTACTTAATCAATTTCATGTTCAACATTTGATTGAGATGTACTAATAGTGAGTTGATGCTCTTTTCCAAGGCATTTACTGTTTGGATACTTTCCCCACCACATGAAGCTTATCGTTTCTGTATGACTATAAGATAAGTGAGTAAAGTCTAAGAAATTAATAAAACAAGTGAACAAAACAAAAAAAAAAAGCTAATATGCCGTGGGTCAAAAGCAGAAAAATTACTGTTTTGGCTGAACGTGTGGCAATTTGTACGTAAAAATTAATAATGTAAAAAAATAAAGCTCCATCTCTTGTTTTCAGATTTTGAAATGATTTTCAAATGTTATCCAATTAATGGAAATGTATAGAAAATCAAACCAAAAGGGTACCAGAGTTGAAGTCGGCATTGGAATAATTTCAAATATTTTTCTATAGAACTTTTCATACCTAGCTATCGTTATCTTAAGCTATTGGACTTTTCTATCTTGGCTACAGTCTTGCCAACTGATAGAGTGCGTGGATTTGTTCGAATGTGATTATGGTTCCTACGCTAGCGTCACAGAACAAGGTATTACTTTTGAAATTCTTTATATATTTATCGATACGATTTATCTCTTAAGATTGCTAACAACTTATCTTTCTTTTTACTTGTAGGGGTTGTAACTTGGCAGAGAACTTGTACCTTCTTCGACAGTAATGTCAAAACATCCACGGGATTCTATCGTCGTCGAACCCACATTTTAATCTTTTTACATAACACAAGTGCACATTTCCGACACAAGAGAATGAGCAATTTGAAATTAAACGTGTTGTAAACCGATTAATCTTTGATACTGCCTGTTCAGTCTGTCAATCCCTGCAAAGGATTTACAAATAGCTCTTGGAATACTCTGTACATAATGAGTGCAGCTGTTTTAATGGCAGAAACTTGGAAGCCTACCGTTATACAACTGGTGCCATTTTCCCACAATACTACAACCGGCAATGAAGGACAGTTCGCGTCGTCAGCCGAGACAGAAGGAGTCAAACGGAGTTTCCCTGTGTTAGCAGTAACGCGGTCAAATTCTGGATTGTCTAGCAGACGAGATTCTACTTATACGAATTACTCACAAATAACGGAAACAAATGATGGGGAGAATGACCATCAAACTAATGTAACGGCATCGGCTCGAAGTGATCATTCAAAGGTATCGGAGAAAATGGATATCCGTCCCTCGGAAAATCCTGAAAGGGCTACTGAAAATAATGACGCTAAATGCAAAGTGCAGGATTTAAACGAACAAGTTCATTATATAAAAGGAAAAGAAAATCATTCTAACGCAGAGACGCGAGTGGTTACTTCGAGTTCTGGAATGTCTGATACTGCCATACAGGCACTCCCTAAACCGATACTTACCGAAGGGAATTATTACTATGGACAAAACGGCATGAAGCGGACCATTAAGTTAACACCGGGAGAGATTGAACTTCAGAAACACAAGGAAAAGTACGCAAAAGAGCAAGCGCAGAAAAGAAAGAAATACAAACTGAATGTGAATCAACTTCCAAGAAGTAATACACCAATAAATGATCACGATCCTGATAAGTTGAACATGAAACAAGTTATACAATTTCTACAAAATCAAAAAGATAAGGCCATAACAAAAACAAACGGAAGAGAAGTACACTGTCAAGAGAGCGTCGTACAGCCAAATTCTACTCTTCGATTTCGAAAGCATAACATATTGACATTCTCTGATAAAAGTCAGAATGATAGAATGTTTGTTAATGTGAGCAGACGAGATTACGACCACAAAAATGCTAGTCGATCTGCAATCGCAAGTAGAGATTCAAACTGTGTATCTGTACTGTCCACGCGAAGTGTTCCGATACTAGACAAGCGCCACAATAGACAGGGGTCACAAAATAGTAGTATTTCTTCAAAGTCGGTCATAGACCGAAGCGATAGAAAGAGACATTCTCGAAAACAAACAAAAGAGTTTAAACTTCATAGGTTCCTTGCTCTGGCTCCAAATGGACAAGGACAGACTACCGTTCCGCTGTCTTCTTCCGAACCGAAAGAACCACAAACTACAGACGACACAACACAGTCACAAAAGAAACAGACATTGTCAGAGAAATGGTACGATGACAGTCCCGATATATCGTATAGATCTCCAATGCTTAAAGATTTAGAGGTACCAAGTACTGATGAAAATAAGTTGGATGATAGTGTGCCTTCTATTGATAATAATGATGGGCAAATCAGTTATGATCATCGTACGCTTTCTCGAACAGCTAACGTTGTACATAGGCGAGCTGTAAAACAACAAAAACATCTGCAACTTCGAGCGTGGCGGGAACATGGAGACAGTGCTCAACCAACAAGTCATGACGTGAAAAGGTCTAATACGATTCGATTACCTAGTGTTCATGATTACGATGACAGTTTTCTACACAACGATTACTCGGGTGATAGTAATGACGGAAGTGACTCCGGGAGTGTTGACAGAATCAAGGTGACGGATATTACGTCACTTGCTTCTAATTCTTACGTTTCCGGTATCGAGGACTCTCCGCTGCTCTCCAGCAGATCTGACCAATCACACAATCGGTTTATAAACAAAAATGCCGCAGTGTACCTCCACAAGACTGTCCTAGATAGTAACGGCCATAAAACAAAGAAACTTCTGATAAATATCCCTAATGAAGGGGAACATAATAGTGAGGTCATAAGGTTAACGTTACGTCAAGAGAAAGACGTCACAAGGGAGAGGAGTTACATGCATGATATTGCTACCCCTAGAATACACGATTCACTTACAATGATGTACCAGCCGTACAGACACAACATGCCTGTGTCCTCTTCGTTTGATTCGTGCTTTGATAGAAGTGTTTTTAAAATATCTAGTGTATCGATGCAACATAGGAAAACACATGACAGCATCATGGAGGAACCAGCTCTTTCTGTGAATGAAACCCTGGCAAAGAGCTGCATCAAAGTCAGACAAAAACTTAAAGGAAATCTGTATAATGAGTAATGTGAAATTAAGGATTTAATTTTATCCAAAACGAAACCTGAAGAAAAAATATCATAGTCTAATTTTAGATCCGGATTCACTTTTATACAAATCTCAACAACCTCACGTAGACTCAGAATGGTTGGTATGACAAATTATTTAACTATATATTTGTAGGATTATGAAAATACCAGTTAGCTAGTATGACAGTTAGCGTATGGTCTACATCAAACGTGAGATATATCCCACAGAGTATATACATAGAGTATTTATATTCTTTATTTTCATAGGATGATATGTACAGCCATATATGACCTGCTGTATCTCAATTTAAAAGTATACTCTAGTTCATACTTCATTGTTTTTGTTTCTATTTTTCTGACCATTAATCTGATACCGTCGCCAATACAGTTAGGCATTTATACCCTTCGATTTTCCGAAATTTGTTGCACTGTTGAGTCATTAACTGTTGGGGCTCCCTTTGTCAAATGGTCAGAACATGGCGCTGCAAACCTTTTAGTTTTTTGCATGTACTTATGGGAAGCGCAGGTCCGAGACAAGCTGGAACTAATGTTGAAAACGTTTACTTGTGCGGACTTATTGGTCCTTGGTTGGTATTGGTCCTCCTTTTACTTGTAACCAAATTTGATCCAACACAAAAAACGTTCCGCCATCAAATATGAAATGTGTATTGCAAACCAAAATTAAACAAATATTGGTTGGTATTTCTGTTTTGATCGCCGATTGTGTGAGCATCAGAGTGTTCATATAGCCTCTTAACCCTTTCAACCCCAAGTATCAGAATGGTATACTCTTTTCTATTGTTTTAGATCAGTCCATATTGGTCTATGGCGTTGAAAGGGTTAAAAACGTCTAATAGATACCTGCTGGGAACTAGAATTATTTAGCAACTTCATTCCCCCCGAGTTAAAAATTGATAATATACATGAAACAAATGATCAATTTGTCAAATATTATGAATAAGTGTCTAGAATAAAATTGTAGAAGTCCTAAGGCATCTATCACTTATATGGGGACGTCATAATATATCGTCGAAGAGCAGTAAAACTGAGCTGTGCTCGGCACTTGTGGTCATTGAGCAGTGGGGGGGGGGCTTATCTGATTATTACGTCAAGAAAACCTATTGTTAGTAAAAATGAAGATTAAAGAGATCAAGGGACGTTCAAAAATTAACAATCAAACGAAAAACAACACTATAGCCAAAACGAAAAAAGGTTTATTCTATGATGAAAATAATTCAATTGACATCTTTTATCTAAAAATCAAAATTGCAGATCTCTAACTGATTCTAAATTCACAATTCACTAAACTTTCAATTTCAACGTTTAACCTTTTTATATTGCTGTTTTATGCATCAATAATCGATTGAATATTCGTAGAAAACTTCGATAGCAGTTAAACTAAATCGAAAATTTAGTTTCACTTACATGCTAAACTTCAAATAGAAATAAATGAATTTTTGATTTCAAAAGATTGTTCAATCAGTTATTGGAAATAAAGTTTTATTTATCAGGCGTGATTAATTTACGTCTCTGATTTGATTGAGAATGCAAAATACACGTACATAATCTTTGTAAAGTGTTAACACTTTTACTACCAAGCCAGGTCAATGAAAAAAAAAGAGTCGCTGCTTAAAACGAAAAATGTTCTCGTTGGTATTTTACTTTCATTATGGGATTATATCAAAATAAAACCATTGTTAACAAATCTTTTTCAAAAAAGACATAAATAGGAAATTAATCTCCTTGGCACAGAAGTCTAAGCTAAAACAGTCAAATAGCTCGTGCGAAATAAGTACAGATATACTGCCAAATTAAATTAATCAAATTATGGTATATTTTCAGGCACAATTTCTTTTTGTGTTGTATATGTATAATAAGCTCGAACATTTAATCGCTGGTCTCTGCAGAAAAGATTTCTACGCGAGTACTTAGATCCGTCGATACCTACGGCTTTGCTTTTGTTTAAGTTTTATCTTTTCACGCCGCTTGTTTTTCTACCATACACATTTCCTAATTCAAGGCTCTGGCTATTGATATTTTAAGTCCACAAATGTAAAAATCTTAACGAAACAATTCATTTAGTTGTATTGATCTTTTAATGAAAATATGCGATCCGAGGGCGAGAGCAAATTAGTGTCGATTTCTGCTGCACGTATTATTTATTTTCTGTCAAATGCTTTTTTGAATACCGGGAAACGAGGTATTTAATCAGAGTCAATTGTTGCAAAGCTAGCACTAATCAGCGAGAAATAACCTATGTCAAACATATATTTGTATGAACTACCTTACACAAATGATTTTATGATCCAGACGTTACAACGTGTCACTATTATACTGGCACTTCGTCTTAAGACCACCGCGTTTAAGAGTCCATCTCGCAACACAGGCCATAAGAATTAAGTCTACCTAGCACTATTCTCAGCTAATTTAAAAGAGAAAAAGTAGAAGATATCAAGGTGGCATTCAAAATTCAAAAATCCAAGATAGACAATACCATGGCCAAAACAAAAGAGAAAGTCCTCTAAGGAGACCACCTCACTAATCATATTTCCGTCAGTTACTTAGGTGGTCTTATTGGTAAGGTTCCTCGGTAATATGTTTTCTCCGGCCGACAATGGAACAAGAAAATGAGGGAGGCCGGATAACACAAGGCCGGAATTCGGCATAGACAAGTTATGGAGTACACAACATTAGAATATACAGTGTAATTGAGTTGTTTATAAGTTTAATCGTATACTTGTATTGTTATCGACAATATTTCAGACACATATAGTTGGTTATAGTTTTTACTTGCGCAGTTCGCAGTAGGAATATCACGTTGAACTTAATCCCACTAAAAGACCAACGAACTTCTAAGAGAAACTGGCAATATCTCAAATACAAGACTCAACTGAAGTCGGTTGAGAACCAGAGTGAATATGCATATACATGTGCTCGTATTTGAGTACAGTTACCCCGAAGAAACACTAAAGACGAATTTGTATCAATTTGCATTACTCTATATTAGCATATTGCTCAAAGAAAAGCTCTGTCTGTCCTTCGAATAATTATATGGCTGTATTACAATAATCCAGAATATTCATGCTTAGATGAACATTTCTTAACAAATGAGAA
>JACSZP010021953.1:0-11290 GCA_016161895.1 Pinna nobilis
CACACTCTTGTATTCTTATAACACACTCCTTCGTACATATAACACACTCCTGAATGCATATTACACATACCTGAATACATATAACACACTCCTGAATACATATAACACACTCCTGAATACATATAACACACTCCTGAATAAATATGACACTCTCCTGAATATATATAACACACTCCTCTATACATAAAACACATTCCTTTATACATATCATAAACTCCTGAATACATATAACACACTCTTGTATACATATAACACACTCTTGTATACATATAACACACTCCTGTATACATATAACACACTCCTGAAAACATATAACACACTCCTGAATACATATAACACACTCCTTATTACATATAACACACTCCTGAATACATATAACACACTTCTGTACATACTTATGACACATTCTTTTATACGTATCACAAACTTCTGAAAACATATTGCACACTCCTGTATGCAAAGAACACACTCCTGAATACATATAACACACTCCTAAATACATTTAACACACTCTCCTGAGTAAATGTAACACACTCTTGAATATATGTAACACACTCCTAAATACAAATTACACACAGTTGAATAGATATAGCACACTCTTGAATACATATAACACACTCCTGAATACATGTAAGACACTCCTAATTACATATAACACACTGCTTAATAAATAAAAATAGTAATTGCACTAAAACAATCTAATAACATACTCTTGTATACATTTGACAAACTTCTGAATACATATAAAACACTCTTAAATACATAAAAAAGACCCCCCTGAATATATATAACACACTCCTGAATACATATAACACACTCCTGAATACAAATAACACACTCCTGAATACATATAGCACACTCCTTAATACATATAACACACTCCTGAATACATATAATACAAACCTGTATACATATAACACACTCATGTATACATATAACACACTATTGAATACATATAACACACTCCTGAATACTTATAACACATTCGTGAATACATATATCACACTCCTGAATACATATAACACACTCCTGAATATATATAACACACTCCTGAATACATATAACACACTCCTGAATACATATAACACACTCCTGTATACATATAATACAAACTTGTATACACATAGCACACTCATGTATACATATAACTCACTATTGAATACATATAACACACTCTTGTTTATTTACAGCAAATTAGTGAATACATATAAAACACTCCTGAATACACATAACACACTCCTGAATACATATAACACACTCCTGAATACATGTAACACACTCTTGTATACATATAACACACTCCTGAATACATATAACACACTCCTGATTACATATAACACACTCCTGAATACATATAAGACACTTCTGTATACAAATAACACATATGACACATTCCTTTATACGTACCACAAACTTCTGAAAACATATTACACACTCCTGTTTACATAGAAAAAATTCCTGAATAAATATAACACACTCCTAAATATATGTAACACACTCTTGTATACATATAACACACTCCTGAATAAATATAGCACACTAATGAATACATATGACACACTCCTGAATACATAATGTTTATTACTGAATATTATACACTCATGATACACATAACACGCTCTTGTATACACATAACACACTACTGAATACATATTAGACACTCCTGATTACAGGTAACACACTGCTAAATACAAATAGTAATTTTCTGAATAGATATAAAACACTCTTGTATATATACAATAAACTCCTGAATACAATGTACATATAACACACTCCTGATATATATATAACACACTCCTGAATACATATAACACACTCCTGAATATATATAACACACTCCTGAATATATACAACACACTTTTGAATACATATAACACACTCCTGAATACATATAACACACTCCTGAATACATATAACACACTCCTGTATACATATAACACACTCCTGAATAAATATAGCACACTAATGAATACTTATGACACACTCCTGAATACATAATGTTTATTACTGAATATTATACATACACTCCTGAATATATATAACACACACCTAAATACATATAAAACACTCCTGTATACATATAACACACTCCTGAATACATGTAACACACTCCTTTATACATATAACACACTCCTGTATATATACAACACACTTTTGAATACATATAACACACTCCTGAATAAAATATGACACTCTGCTCTATATATAATAAACATTCCTGAATACATATAACACACTCCTGAATACATATAACACACTCTCTAATACATATAACACACTCCTGAATACATATAACACACTCCTGAATACATATCAACACTCCTGTATACATATAACACACTCCTGAATACATATAACACACTCCTGAATACAAATAACACATTCCTGTATATATATATAACCCACTCATGAATACATATAAGACACTCCTGATTACATATAACACAATGCTAAAAATAAATAGTAATTTCCTAAATAGATATAAAACACTTTTGTATATATACAACCCACTACTGAATACATATAACACACTCCTGAACATATATATCACACTCCTGAATACATATAACACGTTACTGAATACATAGCAAACAATCCTAAATTTAACACACTCTTGTATAAATACAGCAAACTCCTGAATACATATAAAACATTCCTTAAGACATATCAAACACTCCGTAACATATAACACATTACTGAATACATAATAAATACTCATGTATACCTATTACAGAATCCTGAATACATATAACACACTAATGAATACATATAACACACTCCTGAATACATATAACACACTCCTGAATACATATACCACACTCCTGAATACATATAACACACTATTATATACATGTTACAAACTTATGAATAAATATAAAACACTCCTGAATATATATGACACACTCTTGAATATATGTAACACACTCCTAATTACAAATTACACACAGTTGAATAAATATAGCACACTCTTGAATACATATAACACACTCCAGAATACATATAGAACAAACTTGTATACATATAACACACTCATGTGTACATGTAACCCACTACTGAATACATATAACACACTTTTGTAAACATATAGCAATCTATTGAATACATTTAAAACACTCCTGAAGACATATCAAACTCTCCTGAATACATCTAAAACACTACTGAATACATATAATACACTCCTGAATACATATAACACTCCTGAATCGTATAATACACTTCTGTAAACATATAACACACTCCTGAATACATATATCACACTCCTGAATACATATAACACACTCCTGTTTACATGTACCAAACTTCTGAATACATATAAAACATTCCTGAGTACATAACAAACACTCATTTATACATATGACACACTCCTGAATGCATAAAACACACGCCTGAATACATTTAACACACCTCAGAATACATATAGCATACTGCTGAATACATTTAACACACCCTTGAATACAAATAATCAAAACTTGTATACATTTAACACACTCATGTATCGATATAACAAACTCCTTAGTACATAACAAACACTTCTGAAGACATATCAAACACTCCTTAATACATATAACACACTCCTGAATACATATAACACACTCCTGAATGCATATAACACACTCCTGAATACATAATCAACACTCCTGTATACATATAACACACTCATGAATGCATATAACACACTCCTGTATACTTATAACACACTCCTGCGTACATATAACACACTCCTGAATACATATAAAACACTCCTGAATACATAAAACACAACACTAAATACATAACAAACACTCATGTATACAAATAACAGAATCCTGAATACATATACTAATGAATACATATAACACACTCCTGAATACATATAACACACTCCTGAATACATATAACACACTCCTGAATACAAATAACACACTCCTGAATACATATAACACACTCCTGAATACATATAACACACTCCTGAATACATATAACACACTCCTGAATACATATAACACACTCCTGAATACATATAACACACTCCTGAATACAAATTACACACTACTGTATACATATAACACACTCATGAATACATGTAACATACTCTTGTATGCATACAGCAAACTCCTGAATACATATAACATATACATACATACATATACATAATACACAGTCTAGATTACATATAATACACTCCTGAATAAATATATAACACTCCTGAATACATATACCACACTCCTGAGTACAAAACAAACACTCCTGTACACATATAACACACTCATGAATACCTATAACATACTCTTGTATGCATACAGCAAACTCCCGAAATGCCTGAATACATATAAAACACTCCTGAATACATATAACACACTCCTGAATACATATAACACACTCCTGAATATATATAACACACTCCTGAATACATATAACACACTCCTGAATACATATAACACACTCCTGAATACATATAACACACTCCTGAATACATATAACACACTCCTGTATACATATAACACACTCCTGAATACATATAACAAACTCTTGTATGCATACAGCAAACTCCTGATTACATATAAAACACTTTTGAATACAGATTACACACCCCTAAATACATAACAAGCACTCATGTATACAAATAACAGAATCCTGAATACATATACTAATGAATACATATAACACACTCCTGAATACATATAACACACTCCTGAATACATATAACACACTCCTGAATACATATAACACACTCCTGAATAAATATAACACACTCTTGTATACATATAACAAACTTCTGAATACATATAAAACACTCCTGAATACATAACAAAGACTCATGAATTTGTATAACAGACTAATGAATACATATAACACACTCCTGAATATATATAACACTCTCCTGAATACAGATAACACAATCCTGAAGACATATAACACACTACTGAATACATATAATACACTCATGAAGGCAGATAACACACTAATGAATAAAAATAACACACTCCTGATTATATATAACACTCTCCTGAATACATATAACACAATTCTAAATACATATAAAACACTCGTGCATACATATAACACACTCCTGAATACATACAACACACTCCTGTATACATATAGGACACTCCTGAATACATATAACACACTCCTGAATACATATAACACATTCCTGTATACATATAACACACTCCTGCATACATATAACACACTCCTGAATACATATAACACACTCCTGTATACATATAACACACTCCTGAATACATATAACACACTCCTGAAGACAAATCAAAAACTCCTAAACACATAAAACACACTTCTGAATACAAATAAAACACTCCTGATTACAAATAATACACTCCTGAATACATATAATACACTCCAGAATACATATAACAGATTCCTGTATACATATAACACACTCCTGAATACATATAACACACTCCTGAATACATATAATACATATTACAAACTCCTGTATACATATAATACACTCCTGAATATATATAAAACACTCCTGAAGAAATATCAAACACTCCTGAACACATAAAACACACTTCTTAATACATATAACACACTCCTGATTACAAATAATACACTCCTGAATACATATAATACACTCCAGAATACATATAACAGTTTCCTGAATACACATAATACACTCCTGAATACCTATAACACACTCCTGAATACATATAATACACTCCTGAATACATATCACACTCCTGAATACAGACAATACACTCCCGAATTCATATAACACACTCCTGAATATATATAACACTCCTGAATACACATAACACACTCATGAATATATACAACAAACTCATGAATACATATAGCATATTCCTAAATACATATCACAAATTCCTGAATACATATAGACACACTCCTGAATACATGAAACAAGCTTCTGAATACATATAAAACACTCCTGAATAAAAAACAAACACTCCTGAATACACATAACACACTCCTGAATACATACAACACACTCCTGTATACATATAAAACACTTTTGAATACATATAACACACTCCTGAATACATATAATACACTCCTGAATACATATTACACACTCCTGAATACATATAACACAATCGTGAATACATATAAAACACGCCTGAAGACATATAAAGAAAATCGAATACATATAACACACTTCTGAATACAAATAGAACACTCCTGCATACATATAACACACTCCTGCATACATATAAAACACTCCTGAAGACATATCAAACAATCCTGAATACATATAACACACTTCTGAATACATATAAAACACTCCTGCGTACATATAACAAACTCCTGAATACATATAACACACTCCTGAATACATATAACACACTCTTGAATACATATAACACACTCCTCATTACATTTACTACAAACTTGTATACATAAAACACACTCCTGTATAAATATAACACACTCCTGAATACATATTACACACTCTTGTATAAATATAACACACTCCTGAATACATATAACACACCCCTGAATACATATCAAACACTCCTGAATACATATAACACACTCCTGATTACATATAATACACTCATGAATTGAAATAATACACTCCTGAATACATATTACACTCATGTTTACATATAACACACTCCTGAATACATATAACACACTCCTGAATACATATAACATACTCCTGAATACAAATAAAACACTCCTGAATACATATAAAACACTCCTGAATACATATAAAACACTCCTGATTACATATAACACACTCCTGAATACATATATCACCCTCCTGAATACAGATAACATACTCTTGTATACAGAGAGCAAACTCCTGAATACATATAACACAATCCTGAAGACATATAACACACTACTGAATACATATAACACACTCCAGAATACAGATAACACACAAATGAATACATATCACACACTCCTGATTATATATAACACACTCCTGAATACATATAACAGAATTCTGAATACATATAACACACCACTGATTACATATAACACACTCCTGAATAGCGATAACACACTCCGGAATATATATAACACATTACTGAATATATAGTACATACTCATGTATACATATAACAGAATCCTGAAAACATATAACACACTAATAAAAACATATAACACACTCCTGGATACATATAACACACTCGTGAATACATATAACACACTCTTGAATACATGTACAAACGTCTTAATAAATATAAAACACTCCTTAATACTTATAACACACTCTTTAATACATACAGCAAACTACTGAATACATATAAAATACTCCTGAAAACATATCAAACATTCCTGAATACATATAACACACTCCTCAATACATATAACACACTAATGTGTACATATAACACACTCCTGAATATATATCACACCCTCCTGAATACATAAAACACATTCTTGTAAACATACAGCAAACACCTGAATACATATAAAACACTCCTGAAGACATTTCAAACACTCCTGAATACATATAACACACTCCTGAATATATATAATACACTCCTGAATACATATAATACACTCCTGAATACATATAACACACTCCTAAATACATATAACACACTCCTGAATACATATAACACACTCCTGAATACATATAACACACTCCTGAATACATATAACACACTCCTGAATACATATAACACACCCCTGAATACATAAAACACACTCCTGAATACATATAATAAAAACTTGTATACATATAACACACTAATGTATACATATAACACACTTCTGAATTCATATAAGACACTCTTGTATACATACAGCAAACTCCTAAATACATATAAAACACTCCTGAAGACATATCAAACACTGCTGAATACATATAATATACTCATGAATGCATATAACACATTCCTGAATACAGACAATACACTCCTGAATACATATAACACACTCCTGAATACATATAACACACTCCTGAATACATATAACACACTCCTGTATACATATAACACACTCCTGAATACATATAACACACTCCTGAATTCATATAACACACTCCTTAATACATATAACACACTCCTGAATATATAATACATACTCCTGTATACATATAACACACTCCTGAAAACATATAACACACTCATGAATACATATAACACACTCCTGTATATATATAACACACTCTTGAATACATATAACACACTCCTGAATACATATAACAAACTCTTGAATATATATATCAAACTTCTTAATAAATATAAAACACCTCTTTATACATATTACACACTCTTGTATACATACAGCAAACTCCTGAATATATATAAAACACTCCTGAAAACATATCAAACACACCTAAATACATATAACACACTCCATAATACATATTTCAAATTCCTGAATACATATAAACACACTCCTGAATACATGTAAGAAGCCTCTGTATACATATAAAACACTACTGAATACAAAACAAACACTCCTGAATTCATATAACACAATCCTGAATACATATAACACACTCCTGAATACATATTACACATTCCTGAATACATATAACACACTCCTGAATACATATAACACACTCCTGAATACAAATAACACACTCCTGAATACATATAACACACTCCTGAATACATATAACACACTCCTGAATACATATAACACACTTCTGAATACATATAACACACTCCTGTATACATATAACACACTCCTGAATACATATAACACACTCCTGTATACATATAACACACTCCTGAATACATATAACACACTCCTGAATACATATAACACACTCCTGAATACATATAACACACTCCTGAATACATATAACACACTCCTGAATACATATAGCACACTCCTGAATACATATAACACACTCCTGAATACATATAACACACTCCTGAATACATATAACACTCCTGAATACAAATAACACACTCCTGAATAAATACAACAAACTCATGAATACATATAGCATATTCCTAAATACATATAACAAATTCCTGAAAACATATAAACACACTCCTGAATACATGTAACAAGCTTCTGAATACATATAAAACTCTCCTGAATACAAAACAAACACTCCTGAATTCGTATAACACACTCCTGAATACAGATAACACACTCCTGAATACATATCACACTCCTGAATATATATAACAAACTCCTAAATATATATAACACACTCTTGACTACATATAACACACTCCTGAATACCTATAACACACTGCTGAATACATATAGCACAATCGTGAATATATATAACTCCTGAATACATTTAAGATAAACTTGTATACATATAACACACTCATGTATACATATAGCACACTCCTGCATACATATTACACACTCTTGTATACAGAGAGCAAATTCCTGAATACATATAAAACATCCCTTAATACATATCAAACACTCATGAATATATATAACACACTCTTGTATACACACAGCAAACTCCTGAATACATATAAAACAATCCTGAAGACATAGCAAACACTCATGTTTACATATAACACAATTCTGAATACATAAAACACACTCCTGAATACATATAAAACACTCCTGAATACAAATAACACACTCCTGAATACATATAAAACACTCCTGATTACATATAACACACTCCTGAATACATAAAACACACTATTTTATACATACAGCAAACTCCTGAATACAGATAAAACACTCCCGAAGACATAGCAAACACTCCTGAATACATATAACACAATCCTGAAGACATATAACACACTACTGAATACATGTAATACACTCATGAAGGCAGATAACACACTAATGAATACAAATAACACACTCCTGATTATATATAACACTCTCCTGAATACATATAACACAATTCTAAATGCATATAAAACACTCCTGCGTACATATAACAAACTCCTGAATACATGCAACACACTCCTGTATACATATAACACACTCCTGAATACATATAACACACTCATGAATACATATAACACATTCCTGAATACATATAACACACTCCTGAATACATATAACACACTCCTGAATACATATAACACACTCCTGAATACATATAACACACTCCTGTATACATATAACACACTCCTGAATACATATAACACACTCCTGAATACATATAACACATTCCTGAATACATATAACACACTCCTGAATACATATTACACACTCCTGTATACATATAACACACTCGTGAATATATATAAATCACTCCTGAAGACATATCAAACACTCCTAAACACATAAAACACACTTCTGAATACATATAACACACTCCTGATTACAAATAATACACTCCTGAATACATATAATACACTCCAGAATACATATAACGGATTCCTGACTACATATAACACACTCCTGAATACATATAACACACTCCTGAATACATATTATACATATAACACACTCCTGTATACATATAATACACTCCTGAATACATATAACACACTCCTGAATACATATCAAACACTCCTGAATACATAAAACACACTTCTGAATACATATAACACACTCCTGAATACATATAATACACTCCTGAATACATATAATACACTCCTGAATACATATAACAGATTCCTGAATACATATATTACACTCCTGAATACCTATAACACACTCCTGAATACATATAATACACTCCTGAATACAAATCACACTCCTGAATACAGACAATACACTCCCGAATTCATATAATACACTCCTGAATATATATAACACTCCTGAATACACATAACACACTCATGAATATATACAACAAACTCATGAATACATATAGCATATTCCTAAATACATATCACAAATTCCTGAATACATATAAACACACTCCTGAATACATGAAACAAGCTTCTGAATACATATAAAACACTGCTGAATACAAAACAAACACTCCTGAATTCACATAACACACTCCTGAATACATACAACACACTACTGTGTACATATAAAACAATATTATACCTCATTCATATAAGTGTCTATTTAGTTCTATTAGTTGCTCCGGTCAATATTATAGGGTTATTAATCAGGTAGATTCATATTGGCCTAGTTATTAGGCCGAGGTCTTTCATATTGGCCTGAGGCGAAGCCGCAGGCCAATATGAACAGACCGAGGCCTAATAACTAGGCCAATATGAAGCTACCTGATTAATGACACTTTTATTAATTAACATAATTATTCCTCCAATTAGAATGAAAGAATCTGATTGGTTGATGACTGAACAATAAATGTAGCTGATGACTCGTTTCTGTGTCGCATGACTAGTATAATGACCGGAATTCTTCAACGTGCAAGAAGTATTGAGCGGTCAATATTATTTATGACCGTTTTTCCTGACTGCCGCTATATTTTCAAATGACGAGGTATTTTTTTAGA
>JACSZP010021958.1:9231-21591 GCA_016161895.1 Pinna nobilis
CAACAACAACAACAACAACAATTTTACTTACAACATAATTATTGCCTTGGTATCGAACTCTTTGTCGGTCGGCTGACATGCAACCGAACCTCCTTTGATTGTTGCCTCGTTGATCGGTGTCAAAGAAAGAACTGAAAGATAAAAAATCTCCTTAGTCTACCCTTTTATCGTGCAACTGGAATATTCCGCGACTCGCCGAATTTTGCAATATTTTCCGGTTGTTTAAAAACGCAGTAAAATCTAAACGCAAGGTATCAAGATATTGGATCTTTCAAAATCATGACTCATTAATAAAAATTAACAAATGCAAGTGAACTTCTGATACTCCATATATTGTTAATAAATTATACCTTTTCCTTTTTTTTTCAACGTGCTGTGAGTGACAAACTGATATTCATAACACTTTATAATGGAAATTTACCAAATCCAAAACGTAATCGTGAAATATCGAAATCGCAAAGGTAAAGAGTACGATCTTTGCTTACCTAAATCAAAATGTTTGAACTAAATAAAATACCAATTAATTGCGCATGGACAAACTTCAACATTAATTTCGTAATAAAAGAAAAAGAAACTTTAGACCTTGAAATTGCAGTAAGATATATTAAGTTTTGCGTTTTTTTCAATTCTGGTTTAATCAAAAATACATGAAGTTGGCTACATGTATATACTTTCCTCTGAAGTGTTACTAGATAAATAATAAGAATATAGGATATGTGATAAAACAAAATCTGATTTCCACCTATAAATTCTCAGTAGACCATTAATTACACAGCCTTTTTTTTCTCAGAAAAGACTGAGATGAGAACAAAAAAACGATCGTAGCTTCTTTAACAATAGCGTCTTCTACAGTCAACTTTTTTTTCATAAATTTATGCATAATGGTTATCGATAGAATATTTAATCACGTAGAAATATTAGATACCTAATTGCCATTTAAAGAAAAAATAAATACACCATTAGGAAAAACACGGACCCCTGAAAATCCGGAAATGGGACAAATGGTAACTGAGGATCAAGCGCCATAAAGCGACCGGTGAAATCGGTCTTATACAATTTGTTTGTACTTACGAAGGTATACGACATCCCAGATTTCTTGACCTTTACATGCATCCGGGACACATATGCCGAGCCTTAGCGCGGCTCCTGGAAAACCTGCAAGGCTCTGAAATGAGGATTTGAATTATATGCAAATTGCTTCCATAGTAAAATGAATGGAATACACAATGTATTTGATAAAACAAAAATATAAATAAAGAAACAAGGATAAAACAGATGGAAATCAATAAGTTATAGGTTTCTGAGTTAAAAATGTAAATTTTAATACACAATGAAATAGAACATGTTTCACTTCCTTTACTAACAATGTAAAAACGCATTATCGTGTAAGCGGAAATAGAGACTGCGTAAAACAATCTAATATTTATAAGCTACTTTTTGTCTAGCAAACATTTTTATTTCATTTCGAGTACAAATCAAACTATATCCGGTAAATATTGTCACTTATATCTATCAATGTCTTTAAGTGTTGACGGTCGGGTGTTTTAGAGGTAATTCTCTGTGTATGCTTACTTGCTGTAGGGATCTATACAATAGCAGATAATCTACGTCAAACGTTTGCCGTAGTTAGCAGCTTTCCTTTGACTTAAACGGGAGGTTAGTTAAGATATTCCGAATGGGCCAGTAACACCTGCTCTAACATGCGGCGCCCTGGTACGGAATGAATTTCATCCGGTGATATTTGCAAACCAGAAAATAAGGAACGCATTTGGTATGCGACAAGGAAAACACCCCTCGTCATCTTTGACACGGGATATCATTGATGGCGACCAAGTGATGTTGGCAACCGTAAAACCGTCGCAATAATGACTTTAATCTAGCCATTAGGAACCTTTGATTAAAAGGTTTAAAAGATGAGAGATCCCTATGGCTTACCCCTGCAGCCGCAAGCGGGACTGATAGCGTGCAGTACTGTCCCTGAAAACTGATGTCGTAAGTTGGAGCCTTTATTGCAAGGCATTCGTCATATGAGCCCATCCAGTTCAGATTGTAGTTCATCAGTTCGATCGGAAGTTTCCCTGCGGCATCCAACACTAAAACATAGAAACAAATCATTTATACAGTACACGTAAGAGGATAGAATAGTTAAAAGTTTAGAGTGTCTGAAATCAGAGAGAGAAGGGAAGTTCTCAAGAATCTGTTGTTGTATTGTTGTTTAAAGCCCCAATCAAGAATATTTCACTCATTGACACGTCGCCGTGTGCCGGTTAAGGGCGACAAATTTTGCTTATACTAGGCTTTTATGGCCGTAGTGTAGGGGGGGATCCTTTACAACGCCAACACCTAGTGTGAAACGGGACCTCGGTTTATACAGACTCATCCGAAAGACAGGGACCACCAACCGTACCGTGGCTCGGGTTCAAACCCCGGACCTCTCGATTCGAAGTCGAACACGCTAACCACTAGGCTACGGCGCCCCCAATAAATTTCGAAAGAGCTTAATGATATAGGTGCATGAACTATCTTATTTGCAATTCTTGGCGGCATTGTTCTATGACCGTATAGAATTTCAGTTAACCACCTAATGACATGGTTTTCAATTAAAGACGATGTAGGTTCATAGGTTTAATTTTGGGCACTTTTGCTTCACATTTAGATAATAATATTTTGGCGACACAAAGAATGTGTGACAAATAAAGATGTATAGATATATCAAATAATAGAGACAAGAGCATTACAAAATCTCGTCGTGGAACATGTCAGGTCCTCAGGTCTTACACCTGTCACGAAAGTTCAACATTCCACTTACAAAATGTTGTTGTTGTTGTTGTTGTTGTTGTTTAACGTCCCACTCAAGAATATTTCACTCATATGGAGACGTCACCGTGTGCCAGTGAAGGGCGACAAATTTGACCTATGCTCGGCACTTACGGCCGTAGAGTAGGGAGGGTTCTTAAACATGCCAACACCAACTGTGATCAATTTGATCAATGATTTGAATGAAAGTGAATAAGATTTTCTGCAGATACGCTGGATAAGGGTTTATGTTTTTTTCTTCCTATGTATTGAAGACGAGAAAACTCCGATTAAATTGTACGAATTTTAAATTATATGAACCTTTAACTAAGGAGGATTCGATGAATGTCTCGTGATATCGAGTTTTTACCGATTTTGAAAATCGGGTGCAATCGATAGGAAGTTAAAATACAATATCATCGTTAGAATTAAGAAGTAAATCTTATTTATATAGAATGTATGAAGAAGCATAATGTATAGACTGCAAAATCATGGAAATGGCCAAGCTTTATGATAATGAGAAACAAAAGTCATTTGTTTGGTTTCATTATGAGAAAACTATTTCAGAGTTTTTTTTTTTACTTCCCCGGAGCACCTGAACTCATCCCCGATTTGTAGTGGGGTTCGTGTTACTTTATTTTTAGTTTTAAGTGTAAAATGGGTGAAATAGAAGATACCAAGGGGCATTCCAAATAGAATAAGTCAACGACAGACAAAATCGTAGCCAAAACAAAAAGGAGACAAAATTACAAAAAGAAAACACAAATACACTTATAACTAAAAATAGAGTAACACGAACCCCACTAAAAAACCGGGGGACGAGTTCAGGTGCTACGGTATTTACAATTGTTTGCAATGTTGTCTTTTTTTTGCCGCAGGATTATCTGTTATTGATATTTTGAATAATGAATGCCCCTTGATATCTTCTTCTTACCCTGTTTTAAACAAAACACAAAGAGACAAAGAAGGGGCGTATCAAAATATTTAATATACCTAGATCTGCTCTAAAATATGCGTCTTAGAATCACTCCAGATAAACCGCTCCATGACGGAGACACTCAAAAGAGTAATGTGGTGCTGTTTTAGTTTGCGCGGATCAAGGAATTTTTTTTCAGGGGTTGGGGGTTTCCAAAATCTGATCCTGATGAAATGAGGATCAAAGCATAATTGACCAATACTGGTATATACTTTGCAAATTCCAGGGAGGGAGGGGCCGGACCCCCCTTTTCTAAATCCGCGCATGATTTTATGCCCAATTCAAAAACTTGCATATGTTGCTCATTATAGCATGCATAATTTTTTTTTCGAATGTCAATTAAATATTAAATTTTAGTATATAAAATAATTAATAAAAAACTTATACTCTGCTTTTAAAGTGATGGCAATTCATCGATTTTCATGTAATCACTGTATGTTCAATTCTTATCAAATCCTAGACTCTTTTTGTCTCTATGAATTTGCTCTGTCTGCTTTGTTCAATGTCATAAGCATAATGTTTTTTAAATAAAAGAAACCCTAGCGACTGTCAAAAGACTACACAAGTCTATATTTATTCCAGAAAAAAATATGCAAAGGAAAACAAGATGAGTTTAAAAATAATGTTATTTCCAACAACAAAAAATGAAAATGAGTATTTTTCAGGATCAGCGGATACAATATGCATAATTAAATCATTACTTGTTGATATGCAAAAAGAGTTAGGCTACCGTATGTCTTGGAATTCATTGTTATCACATAACACAAATATCCCGACCTCTCCATTACCTTGACCGATCTCAGAATAAGGGCATGGTAACGATGCATACTGACCAGGTATGAGTTGGCACTTTGCCAGAACTTTCGTCTTGTTATGATAAACTTAATTGATAAAATATTTGAACAGAACAGGGCACTTTGACAAGGTATTACCAGAGAGAAGCACATATCATATGTATGTCTCCGGGTCTTTTAACACGCACTGTGTTGACAATAATGTATATATATAGGACACATCGACCTGTCTGGCGATAACTGTAAAAGCTAAAAAGATTTCAAGGCCATTGAAAAATGAAAAATAAAATGAATATATAGAGATATCATTCGATAGACAGAAAAGACTGGATACACGTCTATTTCATTTCATGGACACTACAAAGGTCTTTAGGGGCCTCCGTGGCCGAGTGGTTAGCGTGTTCGACTTCGAGCCGAGGGGTCCGGGGTTCGGATCCGGCAGCGCCACTCCGAAGTTGGCCGTCCTGTCTTTCGGATGAGACAGTAAAAACCGAGGTCCCGTGTCAGCACAGGCAAAATTTGTCGCCCTTCACCAGCACACGGTGACGTCTCCATATGAGTGAAATATTCTTGAATGGGGCGTTAAACAACAACGCAACAACAACAACAAAGGTCTTTGAGGTACTTTGTCGGGAATTAGTATTTTTGGACTTCATCTCCAAGGATTACTGATTTTCAATGTCTAACCTAAAAATGGAGTTGTCCAAAAGATCAGTATCTGAAAAACGCACATCCTAACAGACTGAAAAATGAATAGATTTGTCTAATTATGCGGACTTCATGTGTTTCTCACTTTTGATTAAAAACAGGCATTTGAATACGTAAAACTTTCAAAACCGTTTACCAGTGTTGATGTGCAAGTTTTGTCGTTTCGGGACATCGATTTTTACCATCCATTCCGAAAGACAGGGGGGCCTCCGTGGCCGAGTGGTTAGCGTGTTCGACTGCGAATCGGAAGACTCGAGTTCGAGCCGCGTCAGCGCCACTCCGCGGTTGGCCGTCCCTGTCCTCACCGACACACGGTGACGTCTCTATATGAGTGAAATATTCTTGAGTGGGACGTTAAACAACAATACCATACCATACCAATACCGAAAGACAGGGACAGTCAAAGCGACGTGGCTTTGGTTCGAACCCTGCACTAAATAATCAGAAGTCAGTCAAACACGCTGACCACTGGGTAACGGCGGACCCACAGATTCTTTTCTGCATTATGGCAGAGTACCGAGCACATTTTTATCATTTGGTTGTAGCGTTGTTAATTACTTGATAAACGTCCCATTCAGAGACATTTTACACATATTTAGATGTCGACAAAAGCATGAAAACTTGTAGTATGCTTGACACTCAAGCCACAGAGTAGTTTGGGGTCAAGCCGACCCTTATTTTGACATGGGACTTCTATTTTTACAGGTCGATCCAAAGGTGAGAGTAATCAAGCCGCCTCCGCCGGAGTTCAGAATTTCGACAGTCAGGACTGAAGACAATTATAAAATCAAACAACCAATTTCAATGCTAAGATATTAGTTTGGTTCGTTCGTGGTATTAATGCCAAATGTCCAATTCTTAAATCTCGCTTATAGGGATCAGAGCAGCGCGGATTCAAACCAGAGAGCGAAGGGGTTAATCACTGAACTTCGGGACCAATTTACACAACTATTCATTGTCTAAATATGAATGCAGTATTCTTAAATGAAATATTAATAGTTATATAAACAGTGGAGCTGGTATCTAACAAAGTCAAAAGAGATTTTTTACTTCGTTATAGGCATCCTTCGTTTTAAACATTAAAATTTACGACATTTGTAGATAGATAGTAATTCTTTTCGGGGATTGTATTCCCTATTGTTATGGGACTGAATTCGTTTTAAGCCGATTCGCTATATACCAACTCTACTGTATTATAATGATAAGAAATGTCACTACATACTTGAAGACTAAAGGAAATTATTTACATAAATCATATATTCGTATCTTAAATGAGTTCTGTTCGTATTCCAATGAAACATTTAGCATATCTTTATACATGCACCTATGATACATTATGCTCAATTACTATTTCTGGTGGAGAAACTAGTAGAGAGTGCAAACTTTTAGTGTTGGATAACCTATGTTACTGAATTTTTTTTTTTTCGTTCTCAAATCGTGGACATTGACGTGATAAATATAAAGCCTTATCGATTTTAATTTCATGAAACATACACACCATAGGAAATTACTTTTTATATGTTACGGATTTTGCAAAGCATATCAAGACATTCAACATTCTTTAAAAAAAATTTAAGTTCATATATATTCGCGAGATTTTTAATTTTGCGTTATTAGGAAAATACTCACGAAAATAGATAAATCACTAAATATTCCTCCCTGGACTTAATGTATTACAACATAGGGAATTTGCCCACATAGTTTTGAAATTATTCTCTCGCGAATATTTATAAGACCACTGAGTTGCTAAAATAATGTCTCGCGGAAATTTCTTTACTAACAGTAATGCGAAATCAAAATTTTTCACACAAGGCATGTTCTGTAAATAATAAGTATGACTCATTATGACTTTATCCTTATTTCAAAATTACACATGTGCACATATAGGCACTGGTGTTTTTTTTTCACTTAAATTATTTATACACGTAGATTTACCAACATGCATCAAAACTTCTTTCATACATATACATGGATATTGCTGGCCTAGAAATCATATAATGTACCTACTTCTAAGAGCCCACTGTTGTTGGGATCCTAACCCTACAGCCACCTCCAGCGATCTTGCCAGGCACTCCCGGGACACATCTAGCTTCGATATCCTAGTAGCTAATGATGTGGCAGCGTCCTCTGCCGCTTGGATGTAATCAGTGGCATTAGAATCACTTGTGTTAAACGCCTCTCCATTCGTGGCATTCGAATTTTGTATATTGGTTAGCAGCTGTGTAAAATTCGACAAAAGCTGAATGGCATTTTGCATTAGATTTTGAGGATTCAGCGCATTTGAGAGCTGTGAAAACTGTTCACGGGTCAAGAAATTTGCTAACGTTCCGTTCAAGGAATTTGGATTTTGCGAAAGAGAATTAATGGCTTGAGATAGTCCTTGTACGTATGATATTCCCTGCTGTAGATTTGCGTTTGGTGGATTTAAAGCGTCTCCATGACCCAAAATGCAGAGATATAGTAACACATAGGTGGTGTATGTCCCAGCCATGTTTCTCCTGTGAGTCTTACAGCGGACTGAAGCTTGTTTTATTGTGTGAGTTACAACAATCATTAATGCTTTTATCTCCGGACTACGGAAGAATTTAAATACTCAAGATCAGTCCTATTATGGTAAAAGGGTTTGACAAAGTGGTAGACACCTCGGCATGATTCAGATGTTTGATAGATCATATAGGATTTATACATAGGTATGTGCTAAGAGTTGTACCTTAGTGTTCAGGTGACATTTTGCATTATCTGTCCAAACATGGTTTCAAATTCTAATATCAAAACAAACTCGCGCACCTGTCTTATTTTTCATTTCTCATATATTTAGGTTAGCAAAAGAGCACCCTTGATAGATTTCAATGTGCAATACGATTCGTTGCATTTTAAAATAACACGGGGCGAACATTCAGTGCTATTGAATGTTCAGCAATTGGCATTTAGTATGTTTTTTATTCTAATGTCAAGATACGTAAGCATACTCAAAAGAGGCTAATCATTTGACCTATCCTCATGTTTATGTAAAAATAATGATACGAGGAAGTTATAGTCATGAGGAAGGGACTGGTATAGTCTTGTTGTCAGCGCATTCGTCTTCTAATTATATGGTTGAAGTTCGAGCCCGAGCCACTGTATGGTAGGTCGTCCCCTTCTCTTGGATGAGACAGAGAAAACAGACCCTCGTGTCACAGTAGGTGTCGGCGCGTTAAAGAGTCCTCCCTGCTCTACAACCAGCCATAATTACCGATCATAGGCTAAATGTGTCTCCATTCACCTGCACACGGTGACTTCTCCATGTAAGTGAAAGATTCTTGTGCAGGGCGTTAAACAACATCAGAGCAAAAAATAAACCAGAGTCATGAGTCCAAAGGAGTATCACTGTTAAGTTTAAATTTTGAAATAGAATGTGAGATAATTTCTATTTCCGTCATGTGATGTAATATATATCCATGGAAACATTTTCTTTTATTACAAATTTTCTACCGACATAAATGATTTGTCCCAATTTTATCTCGCAGGTGAACTCATTATAGTTTTGTAGTACAAAATGAGATGATTTCTATTTTCGTCAAATGATGTCATATATACCTATGAATAAATATGTTTGTACAACAAATTTTCTACCGACATATATGGTTTGTCCCGACATTATCTTTGAGGTGTACTCATTTTACTTGATAACATTAAGGTGCGTCGTTTACCCCATGTAGATTTATTTGTTTAAAAGATAATAGTTGAAGCTTCTTTATGTATATGAAAGGTTTGGGTGCCCTAAAAGTAAAAGTCTATCTTTTCACGTTGCACCCATTCTTTCATTCTTGTTTTATCTTTATCTCCTTGTTATTTACTTTTAAGACTTTTTTTGGAATGCAGTCGCGTCGAATTTGATAAAAAGATAGATAGGTTGGCTTATATTCCAAACGCCGGTTTTTATTTATTGATTTATATAACTCTGTTGTGTTGTTTTTAACGTCCCACTCAAGAATATTTCACTTATATTAAGACTTCGCCGTACGTGTTTGAGGACACTCGGCAATAATGGTTGTAGAGCAGGGAAAGTTCTTAAACGTGCGTACACCTACAGTGATACAGAACCTTGGTTTTTACCGTCCCATTCAAAAGACAGGGACAGCCAAACGCAGGGTGGCTCGACTCGAACCTCGGACCACACGATCAAGATGCGAATACGATAACTCCTTGGCCATGAATGTCCCCTTGTATTTTTTTTACATGAAATTCATAACCGATTCGGGGCGTCCGTGGCCGAGTGGTTAGCGTGTTCGACTTCGAGCCGAGGGGTCCGGGGTTCGATCCCGCAGCGCCACTCCGCGTTTGGCCGTCCCTGTTTTTTGGATGAGACAGTAAAAACCGAGGTCCCGTGTCAAAGTAGGTGTTGGCACGTTAAAGAACCTTCCCTGCTCTATGGCCAGCAGTACCTAGCACAGGCAAAATTTGGTGCCCTTCACCGGCACACGGTGACGTCTACATATGAGTGAAATATTCTTGAGTTGGACGGTAAACAACAACGCAACAACAACATAACCGATTCATGAGCATAGGGGTCATTTTCACCTTTCTGACTAGCGACGAATAATTAAAAAAATTAACATTGTTTGTTTATGTTAAGCATTTGAATTTAACATTTTCTATTTCTTATCTCGTAGCATTGTTTTGGTCCTCTTCGTTATTGGCTGAGGTAATTCAAACACATTGTTGGACAGTTCTTCACAAACCGATTTTGACAACGGTTGTTCCTTATACCCGATTAGAGATAGGACTCACGGTGGCTGTGACCAGTCGGCACGGGATGCACGGGATCTTCCTTAACACCTCATCCCACCTCTGACTTGCCGAAGGTCCGTGTTTGTTGAAATTTCACAAAGCTTGCATATTGCCTCCAGATTGCGATTGATACCAAGGTATCTATGATTTTTATGTTGCTAAAGGTGCTCTCATATGACGTGACGTTCCTATTGACTAAAATCATATTACGCAAATGTAGACGTCTTAACGCATTGTTAATTACGTGATTTCCAGATAGTGTATACGCAGTGTCAATGCTAAGTTTATTATTTTTAATGTTGGTATCAATACACGTCAGGCAATCATGTTATTTGAACGGTGGGTAAAAACCCATCAACAATTCCTTATCATTCCGCTTTTTTTCCTTATTCGAAACCTTGGATTTTGTTTTGCCTTTAGATATGTTATAAATTAAAAACAGAGAGCAGGTGTGTTTGACCGTATCGGAATAAATAAAAAAGATACCTATGTCATTTGCTCCTTATTTGGTATTAATGTGTTAGGTTCTGTTTTATCTCCATATATAGTTAAATTTTCGTGGTACAAATCGATTGTTAGGTGTTCGAAAATCCTGTTACTTGATATAGCAAGTCCTGTAGTTTAAAGAAACAAATATATAATACTGACTAAGCCGCGAAAACTCATTTTCTTTATTGCAGTATTAAACTGTTTTCTCTTTTATTACAACTTAATGCTGCAAGATATGTTGCACCAAAGCTGTTATGGCGCAATGTTAATAAGTGTGCCTTCTCTTTTTGAGGTAGTTCGGTAAAAACTGCCCAGCGTAGATGACTGGTTTTCTAGTCCTTCGAATGAGCGAGTAAAAATCGAGGTACATTGTACTGTGTTACAGTTTTAAGTTTAGGTCCATAGTATTTAGTGACCGCTTGTGACGCGCACTAGCTAAGTTTGTAGCCCATCATTGGCATATGTCGACCTCTCCAAATAGGTGAAAGCAAAATAAGAGAAGTTTTTATCCTTCTCCGATACATAATTTTATTGTTGTTGAATTTTTCTTTAACGTTCCACTCAAGAATCTTTTACATAAATTGAGTCATCACGGTGTGCCGGTGAAGGGCGACAAATTTTGCCTGTGCTCGGCACTTATGGTCGTAAAGCAGAGAGGGTTCTTTAACGTTCCAAAACCTACTGTGACACATGACTTTGGTTTTAACTGTCTCGTCCGAAAGACAGGGACGGCCAATCGTACCGTTGCTTAGCAAATTCGCTAACCACTAGGCCACAGCGACTCTTGATGGATAATTATTATTTCTTGTATTAATTCTTTTCCTCTTCAGTGTGTGATTTGTTGTTGTTGATGCGTTGTTGTTTAACGTCCCACTCAAGAATATTTCCCTCATATGGAGACGTCACCGTGTGCCGGTGAAGGGCGACACATTTCGCCTGTGCTCGGCACTGCTGACCGTAGAGCAGGGAGGGTTCTTTAACGGGCCGACACCTACTGTGACACGGGACCTCGGTTTTTACTGTCTCATCCGAAAGACAGGGACGGCCAACTGCAGAGTGACGCTGCGGGAATCGAACCCCGGGACCCCGGCTCGACGTCGAACACGCTAACCACTCGGCCACGGAGGCCCCTAGTGTTGATTAAATGCTAAATGTGGCATACTACTTTTCATCTTAAAGTTGTGAAATGTTGACACTGGAGGCATGCCTAGATGTATCGGTTATCGCCTAGGAATCCTATTGCTTCTTTACCATTGCGCTGTAAGTTGGAAAGCGTAAAAATTTAAATCAGAATAATCAAGGGGAGTAACCTATTTTGCTGCATTTGTGTTATATCGTTTAATTCTATTAGACTCCGTTTTACCCATGGGTAATACACCAGTATTATGCTGGGGGAGGGGGGGGGGACATTGGTTGGAGGTTTACTCTCACTTTGGGAAATCTCAGATACTTTCTCAACAGGGTCGGGCCTGGCCTAGTGGATAGCTGACCTGATTGTGGGGAACGGGGTTCGAGCCCGAGTTATACTGCGATTGGCTGTCCCTGACTTTCGGACAAGGCTGTTAAAATCGAGGTCACGTGTCATTGTAGGTTTCGGCATGTAAAAGAACCGTCCGTAGCGTTTATCTGATCCGGTTAAAATAAGGATGACAAAGGATTAAAAACACATAGCGCTGTTTTTAACTTGTACAATAATATATAGAGTTTACTCAATCACAGAATCGTATACAAAGAAAACAAAAAGGAGAGATAAAATATGCCAACTAAATTTATTGAGATGTACAATTTAACTCATTAGGGATAAACTTCTCAGTAAATTTAAGAGAA
>JACSZP010021966.1:4339-23495 GCA_016161895.1 Pinna nobilis
CCCCCCCCCCCCCCCCCCTCTAGATCCGCGCATGCACGAAGACGACTTTTGCTGTGACCAATAATACCATTTTTGTTGTCACGTTGTATTGTTGTTTAACGTCCCGCTCAAGAATATTTCACTCGTATGGAGACGTCCCCGTGTGCCGTTGAAGGGCGACAAAATTTGCCTATGCTCGGCCCTTATTGCCGCAGAGCAGGGAGGGTTCTTTAAAGTGTCAACACCGACTGTGACACGGGGTTTCGGTTTTTACTGTCTCATCCGAAAGACAGGGACGGCCAACCGCAGTGTGGCCCTGTGCGGATTCGAACCCTGGAACCTACGATTCGAAGCCGAACACGCTAACCACTCGGCCACGGCGGCCCCACATATTTAGGGACGTCAAAATAAATGTATTGTATTTGTAGTAGTAAAAGTGGAAGTACTAATTATAGAAATAATTATAATACTCAAAATAGTAATGTTGATGAACATGATGAGTTAAGATGAAGACGACGACAACGATGATGATAACGAAGACGACGATGATGCATTTACGAGTACTAGTCTGTCCGTGATGATGATCCAAGGCGAGGGTTGTAGGTCCCTGTAAGCACCGGAGTGTTCTCGCATTTTGATAAAAAATATTGTTTAAAATCACTTGTATTCTACAGTGAAGCCTAATTAATCCGAACACTTGTGCTCGAGCTCCCCAAGCAACTTATCCTAATATACGAAGCGTCCAGATTACTGAAACGTATTTATTAGAATGACCAGTTTTCTTTTGGAAATTTTGTCTGGTAGCTGAAGCATCCGGATTTTTGGTGTCCGGATCAGTTATTTAGGGTCGACTGCATATTTTTTCAACATGAGTATTTCTTGCCAAATTGAAACTTAATACATGGTAAAGATATATACCAAAAGTAAAATATATATCCCATTCAGGACGAAAACAGATTTGTATTCCAACATGCGTGGATCTAGAGGGGGTCGAAGGGGTCCAGACCCCGTGGATCCCTAAAATAATATACATGTACATGTAACTTATATCTGGTTAGACCATTTGAGTTATCTGTAATCTTTCTGGGGTAAATAGATTACACTTGTTACAAAAACTAATTTCGTTGATAAAAGCCTGTTCCAGAAATCTGGGTGAATACCAGTAAATTACAAAACGCGTGAAATAAACTCCGAGACTCCTTAGACCCCGCCCCCTAGATCCGCGCATGAATACATTTTTTAAATCAATATTTATTCAGTCATTCAGAATAGAATTTCCATTCAATATTACATTATTCGATCGATCTTTATTAAAATACTCTGTCATAAGTATATTTAATTAGTGTTAGCCAGCATGATATTAAATTTGGTGAATTCGGTCAATAAAATTTGAAAAGAAAAAAAAATACTGTAGTACATACATTGTATGTACATGTATGTGTGTTTATCTACCGGTACATCCTACAATAATAGAATTCCGGAAGACAATATTTTGCTTCGATTTCATTTTTCTTGTTTATAATTTCGAATCAGAGGCTCCTCGAAATTCTGCCGTAACTCCTCGTGGTTATTCCTTATATCTCGCGCTAACATGGGCATCATGTTGCTAGCTGACGTCACATACAGTCAAAGAGGGCACCTGCATACGACCACAGTTTGAATGGTAAGTGTTTGTAAACAGCATTCATAAATATTTATAAGCCGCAACCGTAAGGCCTGTTTTAGCTTCAAACTGCCATTTGTGATAAACAATTGAAGGATTTGGTGTTCTTGTAGTTTGCCATCGAAGGCCAGAGAGTGTAATAAGACACGCTTACTGTCTTAATGACAGGTAGCCTAATNNTTTCCATTATTGTGTAAGATATGGTATCGTTATAACAACAGAAATATCAATACATGTACATGTAATTATCTAAATGAACTGCCTGAATTTAGGCCCACATACATTTGTACATGTACATGTACAATGTAGCATGAACATGTACAGTAGTGAAGTTGATACGTAAACATATGCAGAGAAATCAAGAAGTATCCCTTGTTGGCCCTCAAAGTGCAAATGAATGTGAACTTAAAATTGTCATAAATGTACTTTTAATTTTGGGATTCTGTTGAGGTGAATTTTATTTTGCTGCCATTCAAATTACTGTTGCATAGGCCACCCATCGTTGGTAGACATATTTTCACTCAAATACTTGTTTTTGTTTATAATTCCCAACAGCTACTGAAATATCAAAAATCTTATTTGATGTACAGTAGAGTCGGTCTATAACGAATCGGCATAAAGCGAATTCAGTGCTATAACAAAGAGGAATAAAATCCTAAAAGAGAATTGCTATTTATCTATTAATGCAGAAAGTCCTGATGCTTAAAACGAAGGATGCCCATAACGAAGTTAAAAGTCAATCCCCTTTGACTTTGTTATAGACAAACTCCACTGTACATGTGTATTAAGAAAATTCTGCTTCAATGAATCACAATGCTTATATCGCGTGATCGTCTGACCTCATATAGTGACTGCATGTACATTGTATATATATTCAGTGTTCCAATTATAAATTTACTAAAAGTGTAGCAAAAAGATTGCATTTTAAATCTCTATCCTAGTTGGGCTTTTTCTGTAAAACAAATCACCACCTTTAAACAAATTACCTGTGCATAATGAGCTTCAGGGATTCAAAAGGACATGAACAAATGATAAACTTAAGAGGTGCAAAGTAAGCTGTTGTGTTTAAGACTCATCCCACTCAAGAATCTTTCACTTATATGGAGATGTCACTGAATGCTGGCATATTTGGTTTATGTCCATCACTTACAGCCTTTGAGCAGTGACTGTTCTTTAACATATCAACAGCTCCTGTGAAATGGGACCTTGGTTTTTACTGTCTCATTTGAAGGAGGGGAAATTCAAAATCAGCCACCTCTGCCAATTTGATCTTGGATATCAACCATGCTACTCACAGAACCAGGGCAGCACTTGATGAACATGAGGAAATGAAAGTAGGCCTATCATTTGCACTTGGAGTGATCAGGGGCCTCCGTGTCCGAGTGGTTGGTGTGTTTGACTGCGAATCGAAATATCTGTGTTCGAGCCGCCTAGCGCCACTCCGCTGTTGGCCATCCCTGTCTTTCGGATGAGACAGTAAAAACCGAGGTCCCGTGTCACAGTAGGTGTTGGCACGTTAAAGAACCCTCCTGGCTCTACAGCCAGCAGTGCCGAGCATAGGCAAAATTTGTAGCCCTTCACCGGCACACGGTGACGTTTCCATATGAGTGAAATATTCTTGAGTGGGACGTTAAACAGCAATGCAATACAATACTCACAGAACCACGACAGTACTTGATGAAAATGAAGAAATGAAAGTAGGCCTATCATTTGCACTTGGAGCTACATCACTTTATAACTTGAATATAACAATGACTTTTCTCAGCGGTAGGGAAGCCGTGTGATTAGACCAAACTTGCTTTCAGCTACACAAAACTTTAAAATTAGTACTCCTGCGCATTGGAATACAGCTCAATTCCTTATGATCATTTGAGAGTTTCATGTTTCAATATTTAGGTTGATGATCCTTATTTGAGTGAACAGAGGCTGCAGTCAATCAGTGTTTAGCATGTTGGTTTTCTGAATATGAGATCGTGGGTTCGAATCTGTACTGCACTTCAGTTTGATTTCCATGTCCTATATTCAGCATAGGCTGAATTTTTCACACTTCACCTGAATTGGTGACATCTCAATGTAAGTGAAAGATTCTTGAGTGGTACAATTTAAAAACAACAATATTGCCAGCCAACCAACCAACCTTAGTGAACATTTATGACCAAGGTTTGTCCCCACTAGAAAGTGGCTGTCAAAATACATGTACATGCATGATGCATGACTAAAACTATAGTAAAAGGTTGTAGACTGAAACAATTTAAGAAAGCATTCAAACACTTAATAGTGACCTTTCAAAGGCCTTTCCTATGTTAATTTCAAGAATCCTTTCCTATGTAAAATTAACATTATAATTGCAATCAAAATTTTAATTGCATGCCTTTAATAATCATAGTAAATACAGTTTGAATTGAAATCTGTTCCAAGCAAATTTTATCAGAAGCATCCAGACTATTGCTTTCTAAATTTAAGAGCCATGGCTGTACATAGAACATCATTATTTTGCTTCTCGAGTTCAACAAAAAGGCCATCCAAGTGCAGGTAGTGAAAACGACTAGAGTGAAGCTTAAATTAGTTCTAAAATATTGATTCAGGTAGGACATACCTGATGAAGTCATTAAAAGGAAGAAGCACTAATTACCTATCATGTGTGGGTCTGTCGATTTTATATAAGCAGTGACACTGCAATGCAAGTGATTATCAGTAGCTGATCTTGTTAGCTCTTTATAGATATGGACGTGTGAGTATATGTATAGTTAATTTATTTCAGGAGTTTTTATGTACATGTTACTGACCTTATGTTCTTTGATTGAGCTCTCTGTCTCATAACCCTGACTGAATTTCTGAATACAAAGGTATATTTTGTTGCTGTATTGTTGCTTAACGGCTGACTCCAGAATTTTTCACCTACTGGTATTGGAGACATATCCCAGGTTTGGTAAAAGTCTGCAAATTTGTACTATGCTCAGCACTTATGACCATTGAGCAGGAGGGATTCTTTAACATGAACTGTAACACAAAACCTCAGTTTTTGTTGTCTCATCAAAAGTCTTGTAGATATTTGTACAAGACTATTTGATGTTTTTTTTAGACTACAAACTGAACGTGGTCTGTGTGCTAGATTGCAAGTGTAAGGTCAGCACACTGACCTTCAGATTGTAGTCCAGGACAGATCCTCAGCTTATAGTAATAGTCTAGCACAATCTAAAGGTATTTGCTGGATTGTAAGCTGAGTATCTATGTGCTTGACTACAGTTTAAATGTCTGTGTTCTAGACTATAACCTGAGGATATGTTTGCTGGACTATGATTGAAAAGTCTGTGTGCTGGAATGTAATCTGTGGATCTGTGTGCTGGACTGTAATCTGATGACCTGTGCGCTGGACTGTAATCTGAGGGTCTATGTGCTCAACTACATTTTAATTTTATGTGTGCTAGACTATAATTCTGTGTGCTGGACATGAAGATGAGCACCATTATGCTGGACTACAATTTAAAAATTTACTGGACTATAAGCCGAGTGCCTGTGTGCTAGAATGCAAGTGAAAATGTCTATGCTGGACTATAAGCTTGGGTTCTGTGTGCTAGACTATATTTTAAAGGTCTGTGCCATTATAAGCTGAGTCTGTATACTGGACTATAAATTAAAAGTCTGCTGGACTCTTAAGCTGAAGTTCTGTATGGTGGACTATAATGTATAGGTATATGCTGGGCTATAATCTGACGTACTGTGTGCTAAGCCTGTACTATAATGTGAAGGTACATGTATGTGCTGGGCTATTATCTGATGTCCTGTGTGCTGGACTGTGATTTTAGAGTTTTTTGCAATGGACTATGATTTAAAGGTCTGTGTGCAGGACTATAATATGGGAGTATGTGTGCTGGACTGTAATTTAGATGTCATTGCTGGTTGACATGTTTGTGATTACAGAATTAAATTTGGTACTTGACTATAAGTTAATGATATGAAGACTATAAATTAAAGAACTGTGCTGGATGACAAGTTCTAGACAATAAATTGAAAGTCTGTTTGATAGACTATAAGTTTTATATCCCTATGCCAGGGTACAAGATGAAGGTCTACATGTTAGACTAAATGTTTAGGCCTGTATACTAAACTACAAGATCAAGGATTCTTGTGTTGATCAACAGATTTATTTGTTTGTTGTTTTTATGTATGTTTCGTGTTCAGGTGTTTTAATCAAGATTTGCTGAGTTATCAGAAAAAAGGTAATAGTAATTAATGAAAAAGACAATAAAAAGAACATAGACCCTGGAACACCTGTGTTCCAAACTTTGATCACAGAAAATGTTAATAAGTTATGGACCCACCTAACCTGAGTGATGAATAAGTCTGGATCTCCAGGGAGACATATTTTTGTCTTAAGCACTGATGCAGTACCGTATATGACCATAACTTCAGCTTTTCATTAGCGAGGTAGCTTTAATGTTTGTGATGGGTTATGTCCCTTGTGAGTCCTCAACTTGATTTACTGTCACTGCCTCACTCTCACATCAAAAGATGGCTACCTATAAAACATTGTATGTAGAAGGTTGATAGCTATTTCTGATTTTCAATTAATGGTAAGCATATGTTGAATGACCAGAAGTTGGATGCAGGTTTTTTTTATTTTTATTTTTTTATTATTTTGTTTTTGCCTTAATTGCTTATAAATGTATCTTAAGCAGCCTGGTCACAGGTCATCCTAACTGTATGTGTCTTTTCATCTCTTTGCAGGGATTTGTCTTCTTTTGTGTCTGTCTTGTCCATTTTTAATTTGTTTATTTGCCTGTCCATCTTTATCTATGTATGTTTGTCTTTCCATCTGTTTATGGTTTTTCCATCTGTTTTGGGGTTTTCCTTAATGCTTAACGTCCTGTGATTGAAAGATCGTCTTTCTATTTGTAAATGTCTTTATTTTCTCTGAATGTATGATTTTTTTTCCATGTATGGTTTAAACTACATGTACCCTTCCATTTATTTGTTTCATTGCCTTCTATTTGTCTATATCATTGCCTTCTGATTGTCTATTTCATAGCTTTCTGTTTGTCTATTTCATTGCCTTCTGATTGTCTATTTCATTGCTTTGTCTGTCTGATTTTATATTGCCTTCTGCCTGTCTATTTCATTGCCTTCTGTCTATTTCATTGTCTTCTGTCTGTTTCATTGCTTTCTGCCTCTCTATTTCATTGCCTTCTGAAGTTCTGTTTCTGTTTTATTGCCTTCTGTTTGTCTATTTCATTGCTTTCTGCTTTATTTAATTGCCTTCTGTCTCTTTTCCATTGCCTTCTGTCTCTTTTCCATTGCCTTCTGTCTCTTTTCCATTGCCTTCTGTCTGTTTCATTGCCTTCTATTTCATTGCTTTTTATCTATCTATTTCATTGTTGTCTATTTCATATCTCTTTTATTCCCCTCTGTCTATTTCATTGCCTTCTACCTGTCTACATGTATTTCATTGCCTTCTGTCTATTTCATTTTTGTCTATCTGTTTTATTCCCTTCTGTCTATTTCATTGCCTTCTGTCTGTCTATTCCATTGCTTACTGCTTTATTTAATTGCCTTCTGTCTCTATTCCATTGCCTTCTTTCTATTTCATTGCCTTCTGTCTGTTTTATTCCCTTCTATCTATTCAATTACCTTCTGTCTGTTCATTTCATTGCCTTCTGTCTAACTGTTTCATTTCCTTTTGTCTGTCTATTTCATTGCCTTCTGTCTGTTTTATTCCCTTCTGTCTATTTCATTGCCTTCTGTCCATTTCATTGCCTTCTGTCTATTTCATTGCCTTCTGTCTGTCTATTTCATTGTCGTCTGTCAATTTCGTTGTCTTCTGTCTATTTCATTGCCTTCTATTTCGTTGCTTTTTATCTGTCTATTTCATTGCCTTCTGTCTATTTTATATCTCTTTTATTCCCCTCTGTCTATTCCAGTGCCTTCTGTCTGTCTATTTCATTGCCTTCTGTCTATTTCATTTTTTGTCTATCTGTTTTATTCCCTTCTGTGTATTTCATTGCCTTCTGTCTGTCTATTTCATTGCCTTCTGTCTGTCTATTTCATTGCCTTCTGTCTATTTCATTGTGCTCTGTCAGCTTTTTCATTGTGTTCTGTCTGTTTCATTGTTTTCTTTCTGTCTATCTATTTTATTGTCTCCTGTCTATCTATTCATTTACCTTCTGTCTGTCCATATCATTGCCTTCTGTCTGTCTTTCATTGACACCTGTCTATTTCATTGTCTTCTGTCTAACTGTTTCATTGCCTTCTGTCAATTTTATTGCTTTCTGACTATTTTTCATTGCCCTCTCTCAATCTATGTATTCCATTGCCTTATCTTTCTTTCTGTTCAATTGCCTTCTGTGTATCTGTATCATTACCTTCTGTCTCTGTTTTATTGGATTCTTTCTTCTTTCTATCTTTATGTATTTCATTGCCTTCTATCTATTTATTTCTGTGCCTTCTGTTTATCTATTTCATTGCCTTCTATCCATCTATTTCACTGCCTCCAGTTTATTTCACTGTCTTTGGTCTGCCAATTCCTTTGTTGTTAGTTTCATTGCCTTCTGTCTATCATCTTTATCGCCATCTGCTAATGTATTCCATGACCGTCTGTCTATCTTTGTATCTATATTTGATTGTGTCTATCTATTCTATAGCGTTCTGTTTATTTATTTCATTGCCGTCTATCTGCCTTATCTTTTTAATTGCCTTCAGTCTGTCTGTACTCTCAGCTAGCCTTCTGCTATTTTCTTGGCTGTTTGTCAAATTTTCTATTTTTGCCTTTACCAGATTATTTGTTTGCCTTGCATTCCATTTCCTTGTCTCTCATTGCATGTAAAAATCACTTTAGCTTTTTCACCAAACAACTATAGTACAGATAATTGACAACAAATTATTAAGTTGTGATATTTTATGACATCCTATGTGACAATGTCAAATTCTTGTTCAAATGTAAATTGAATCAATTTTCTTGGCCTTCAATTCTGTATTAGATATTTTGTTCATTGCAGGTGGAATTTGATTATTCTTACAGCGTTATTATTAGGCCTACTGAAAGTTGTTTTCTTCGCATGCATAGCAAGCACTTTGTCAAATTTCTTCTTTTATGGTCTGACAGGCCATCCAGTGCTGCTTCTTTGTTTCATGAAGACATTCAAATCTTTTAATACGGTCTTTCATTTCGATTTTTTTCCCTTATGTGTTACACACTCTCGGATGGATAGAAAAACATCATTAGTTTGTCTGATTGAGGTATATTGATTTGTAAATAACAAACCCTCGCCTGACAAGAGTTATTAAATATAAGAAGTCGCGTTGTAATATTTGAAAAATTGGCCACAGGAAAGATTTAAGAAGATTTAAATCTCTGAATACATATAAATAAATACAAAGGAGGACCCCGTGTAAATACTTGTATTTATTTAAATCTATAAGCCGTTATTGGTTGTTGACAGGGTATATGTTATCAAACGAGCAGATCGCAGTGTTAGCAGATCGTTAGTTGATACTCGGTCCGCATTCAAGATTTGTTTGTGGTTGACGATATAATAATCTTATAAATGGTACATGACATAGACAATGCACGTAATATAGAATATACATGTAGAAACAAAATAAGCGATTGAATAATCATGTGCTGCATGTATGATTTAGATCTTAATCAGGACTACGTTTGAAGACAATACTAATTTGCATGTCTTCCTCTTTTCTAATTGGGAAGTCTGGGTCTTTTCAGTTTTTGAAATGACAGGGGTGAATGTCATTTTGTGAAAACATCTAATTCCTAATCTCTGAGTCTACCTGTACCTATACAATATATATTCTACATACATTATTTTTATTTGTAACTTGAATGGTTGCTTTACAATATATTATGCTATACAAACATTATTTGTTCCGAGGTATAAGATACCTACAGGATTAAGAAGTCTAATGCTATAGTTGTTTATGTCCCTCTTTATCTACATTGCGGAAATATTCTGCTCCACATATTGGATCAAGGATTTATTTTCCCAAATTTGTCTCCATTATTTTCACCTGTTGTACATTCTGAAGTAGATTTCAGTATAGGATATCATTCTTAATTAAAGCATTATGCCTAGATCCAAGGAGTTTTTTAAGTATGTGTTTTAGCTGTAATGTCAAACCCATACCTTTGTTGCTTGGAACAAGAGTTGTGTCATTTGTTGATTTTTGTTTCTGTTGTTAGTATCATCACTGGCATACTTTATTACTTTCAATCTTTTCTCTTTATGACATACCTGTATATTTTATTGCATTCTCTTTTCTTTGTCTAACATATACATGTATTTTATCTCATTTCCTTTTCTCTGTTTTTGCAGCCATAGCAGTGATGGACGGTCGGACACCAAGGGCATGCGATACGTAATTCATGTCAATATGGCTATTTGAGTTGGATAATTCAGCGCATTGTACCCTAGTGATGTGATATTTGTTCTGTGATAAATATGATTGTTTGTCCTATACATCTGTGTTGTGGTAAATCGTAGTTTATATTTTATGAACATTACGCCATAAAGATGATGAGAGGAATCCATCCTCATAGCCACCCGGCAGAATTGCCGGTGACTCGGAATATGCCTTTTAGCACAAAGACAATGCCTAGCAAAAATCAGCCTCGCAACATGACAGGAATCTATCTGGGTCTAGTGAGTATAGTCAATTCATATGATCTTTATCTCTTTTATCGTGTTTCTAATTTGTTTGTATATTCATATATTTTTTGTTTTGCTTGTTTTTGTTTGCACTGCACTCAGTAATACACATTGTACAATGTATCACATATTGTGGCCAATGGTGGCCACATTTTATTGGTGAAGAAGAGAACAGCATTGTAAATGTACCCTGGGAGAGACCACTGACATTTTGCATGTTAACTGGTAAACTTTTCTCACGTAATCAAGATAGGTTCCAGTATGTCTTAGACCTGCAATGACTTGAGGAGGTGAGAGACAAATGGGTATAAGACATGATGCCCTCTGCATAGCGCCACTCCGCGGTTGGCCGTCCCTGTCTTTCTGATGAGACAGTAAAAACTGAGGTCCCATGTCACAGTTGGTGTTGGCACGTTAAAGAACCCTCCCTACTCTATGGCCAGCAGTGCCGAGCATAGGCAAAATTTGTGGCCCTTCACTGGCAGACGGTGACATCTCCATATGAGTGAAACATTCTTGAGTGGGACGTTAAACAACAATACCATACCATACCATGATGCCCTAACCACTTCCCTATAGAGACCAACTCCTCATGTGTAACTATGGTAAATGTTTCATCATTATTACATTTCAACCTGAATAATGGTAAAAGCTATTGTTCCACATGCAATGTGATATTTGAAGGCCATGAAGGTGTTTTTAATAAAACTGAAACTAAATATAATTCTAACATTTTCCTTAGCTCTAACATTGCCCTTAGCTCTAGGGAGGAATTGCTCTATGTCTAGAATTAATGCACTACAAGTAAACCTCATTTGAATTACCTTTTTTTTTCAATGACCTTTTGACCTATTATCCTTGACATAAGTTCTGAAATATGATGCCTATCCCCTAAATCTAACCTTACCCATTGTTTTTGATGATAATGGTTAGAACACATATTTTTAAGCAACCATATTTCAAGTCACTTGATGTTCAATGACCTTTTGACCCAATAACCTTGAGATAAGTTCTAAAATAAACATGTAAATTCTAGCCTTGATCATAGTTCTAATTAAGGCAGAGTGAAAAGTGGATCTACGTGTACATGTATATTTTAATGCATATTCCTCAAGCAAAGATCATTCAGATTACCAGAAGATAAAAATAACCTTTTGACCTAATGACCTTGACCTTTTTAAATAATATTTAAAAAACTGCTTCAATAGCATATTTTACTCTCAAACTTTTTTACAAACTATCAATATGAAATTAGGAGTAGATGCTTATTACAGTAACTTTCAAATTATTTGTGGTTTATGCTAGTACTGCCTGATTTTTAACTGCAAGAGTGCAAAGTAAAGTCTAATATTTTCTGTTTTGATCAGAATCCTGAAAAGGTGTCCTTATATAAACCACATTTAATTTTAATTTTTACACAGTAGAATTTACTTTTTTTATAATTTAGCACATATATGGAAAACTCTACTTTGTATTAAATTTCCATTACATGTTGAAAATGAAACGAGAGTCATGGCACTTTATCCCCTTATGAATTCACATTGATTAACTAACATGCGTGTAGCTCAAAAACATTTTCAAATACATTTTTACACACAAATTTAACAAAAGCTTCAGTTTTGTAGCCTGTATAAATGTATCACATATATACCGGTTATACGTGTATATGATTGTTCAGATATTACCAACAGCTTTGGCATTTACATGTACAATCCGTATTTTGAATGCTGAGAGTAAAAATCAATTCATCTTAGTCTTGTTGACATCCATATTTGTTTTTCTTTATTTCACTACAGAGTCAGTCCTTGCTTATATAGAATATTTATAACAAACAAATTATGTCTCTCTGCTCTATTAATGATGATCTAGCTTTTACGCTTATCCTGATCGATTTGTAGATTCAATTAGACGTTTTATAATGAAAGCTTTGAACACATTTAAAGGAATGAAAAATTCCATTTGAAGTTAAGTCACAAATGTCAGATTTGAAATTTTTAGTTTGGATCTAGATTTAAATTTTTGTTCAGGTTTATAGTTTTCATTATCGCAACCATGTAATCTTAAAAATTCATATTTGCAGTTTTATCATTGTGGTTGTGTGAGATTCAATTTCATTTTAGCATCCATATTTTTGAATTTTTTATTTCTAACCTGCTTTAGTGACTATCTGATAGAATTAAAGGACTACCTATTTCTTATGTGACCTAAATTTTAAGTTCCAAAAATGGCTTTTTCCTATATAAATCGCCTGAATTGAGAGACCACCTGTCATATGTGACCCTTTTTGCTACCTCTCTAGGAGAGTCTCTGTAGGTTAGTCTGTATTTTAACCTTTTTTTTCAATAGTGCATTGGTTAAGATTTTAAGAATTTCAATTTGTCTAGCAAGACAAGCAGTATTCAAATCAACGTCCGAATACATGTTGTATGTAAATCACTTGTTTAAAATCTAAGTGAAGATTTAATTTATGTTATATTGTTTTGCTAAAAGATTGTTGAGTGTGGCATGAAACAAAAAAAACCCAAAAACATCAAACAACTGTAAATACTTGGGGTTTTTCTCATTCAGTTGATTACATACAGTGTATACATGTACATGGTTGCTATAAAATTGTTGTTTTATGTATTTCTTCAGTTGAAAATCAGTTTTCGTTTGAAAACTTTCGCAATGAGGTCTGATGTAGTTTCGAATCAGCGAATGTCATTTGTGAATAGTTGTTTTCATGATTATCAACTTTTAGAGCTGGAACGAGTCAGGAACTCTCCGATTCTTTTGATTTCGATTTTAATGACCTTTATCATATTATCCTCTGGCATAGGGATACCGATTGCTCCTTTAAGGTGGTCTTTTTGTAACATTATGATCAACAAGGCTTGAGACCATCTCTGAATATTCGAAGAGTTACAGGTACCACTAATGTTAGCAGAAGCCCTAGCAGCTGAATTATCTAAGCATTGTGCCTTAACCCTTTCAACCCCAAGTATCAAAATGGCATGCTCTTTTTCTTTGTCTTAGACCAGCCCATTGCGGTCTGTGGTGTTGAAAGGATTAATTCACAAAATTTATATCTAACTTTGGGTGAATTTATAATCATGTAAAAAAAATTTCCACTTTACTTATGGCAGGCGGGGGCCTTTTTTTGCCTGGGTTTTTCCTTCCCCACTTAATACTGAATGTCACCACATTGGACAAGATTGTCAATTTATGATAGTCATTTTTCTTTATCATTAGTTTGTGTACATGTATAATGATTCAGAACATTTCATGTCTCTCTCTTGTCCACCAATAAAAACTGTCCGCCACCATCATGACTGAAAATTGTCAAGAGTGGTGTAAAGTAAAAAATACAACATACATTTACCTTGTCAATTTATATTTCAGGAAGGAAATGTTAAACCTCCCACAAACCGGATCGTTCCACCTCTGGCTCGTGGCAGGGGTATGTCCCAGAGAATCAGAACACCAACAGAACAGAGGAGATATGTAAGTTACCTATACTTTGATGTACAAAAGTGTCTGCATACCAAAGAGTTACAATAATGGTACATTGTATAATTCAAGGTGCCTATTTCTGCCTTGCCATGGTTGGTTGTCCCTGTCCATAGGAAGCAATAAAAAAACCGAGATCAGGACTTACCCTGGACTCAAAACATTGTTAGCCAAAAAATTAGCCAACCAAGATTTTTTTTTAGCCAATGGATATTTTCATTGGCCAATGAACATTTACCAGTATATGAAATATTTTTGATAATTTACATAGACTGACATCTGCTAGCCAATTTTGGCATTATTACCTACACATTTTGAGTTATCTCCCTTTTATTTCTTGACTGTCATTACTAAATATATTTTAAAAGGTAGGCCTAATTAACTTATATGAAAATATGAGAACAATGAAAAGATACTCTTTTCATACAGCAACAAAAAAGTGTCAGCCAGAAAATTAGCTAATTACAATTATTTTTAGTAAATTTCTTAAAAAATTAGTCAATGGCTAAATTGGCTACCGACAGCAAGAGCCCTGCCAAGATCCTGTGTCATAGTAGATGTCAGCACATTAAATAACCTTCGCTGCTCAATTGCCATAGGTGTTGAGTACATGTATAATCAAAATTTTGTTGCCCTTCACCAGCATGTGGTCACATCTGTCCAGGCTTGTACAAGTGAAATATTCTTCAGGGGAACGTAAAACAACAATACAACCAACCAACCAACAAGCTAAACGTGACGGTTTACATGCAAACTACAATGCAAGTATATGTTGTTGTTGTTGTATTGTTGTTTAACGCCCCACTCAAGAATATTTCACTTACATGGAGACGTCACCGTGTGTCGGTGAAGGGCGACAAATTTTGCCTATGCTTGGCACTTATGACCATAGAGCAGGGAGGGTTCTGTAACTTGCCAACACATACTGTGACATGGAAACTCGGTTTTTACTGTCACATCCGCAAGTATATGTATCTGCAATATACATGTATGTAGAATAGAATTAAACTGGTAAAGAACCTCTAGTATTCAGGTTTTTGTAAATAAATATTTAGATTTGGAAAAACATGTCGTGTGCAAATGAAATCTGTTACAAAGGTTTTCTTTGAACATGTTGAATGAATACATAGATTGCAATAGATTTGATCAATACATACTAATGTATAATGCATTTCTAAATACATGTACTTCAGTTAAAATGAATTTGTTTGATTGTAGACATTGCTTTGTATATTCTCCAATAACAATAATTTGTTTTATTTAAAGTAAATAGCATTCTAAATCTAGCGTATATTTGATTTAATTGAACTACTCACCAGATGTGATACAAATTTATCTTTAAGTATTTTATAATACATTGATTAGACTTTTTAAATAGACGGTTTTCCTCTTTGGATTTTAAAGCCATTAGTTGTAACTAATTATACGTTACTCTTTAATATCTGCCTACGGTTTGATAACGTTTGTGGACAAATGGATTACGGTTTATTTATATACTAGAGTCACTCTACTGCTTATAATATATGTTTATATAGATTGTAAGCCTCGTAAACTTCTGAATTTGATGTCAATTTCAAAAGAAGAATAAAGAAATAGATCTCATGGACAATCTTCAGGCAAAATACAGTTGAATTTTGAAAACTTGAACGTCGATCTATCGAAGTTCTCGGTTTCTCGTAGTAAAGCTACGGTCCCAAATTTTTTCCTTAATAAATTAAGCAAAGTAAGTCTCGAACTTTCAAATGTCGACGGAGAAATTCTCGATCTCTCGAATAAATTTCACAATGCAAAGCTTAGAATACCTTTGAAATATCATCTCAACCTTTTGAAATGCGTATTTTTGCCAGACATTGTAATTTCTGTGTGGTTATTCAGTAATTGATGGAAGCAATATTGTTAAATTATTTCAGAATATTTACCTAAATAATGAGTGATGAGAACAGTGTCTGAGAAAGGGAATGAATTAGAGGGTTTACTGGTGGCAGAATAGCGTTAAGATGGAGAGTAATCGTATTTTTGAAAACTCAGCGGTCCCGATCACTTCGAGTTTTCGAGATTCAACTGTATTTATTCTTATTTTAATTTAATTTTCGGTATAGGAACCTAACTTTGGTCATCGATTCCCGTATTTATTGTATAAGGTTCCCTTTATGCCAATTACCTATACATGTAGGCCTAGGTCCCTCCTTTAAACATGCATACACTCACACACATACCTGTACCAGGTATGCACGCTGCCATGGTTCAGTGGTTAGCATGTTCACCTTGTCATTGTGAGGTCATGTGTTCGAATCTATGCCGCACTACGGTTGGCTGTCCCTGTCTTTCTGCTAAGACAGTAAAAACTGAGGTCCTGTGTCACAGTAGGTGTCTGCACTTTAAAAATCCTGCCTGCTTAATGCCCATAAGTGTTTATAAGCACAGGTCAAATTTGTCACTCTTCACATGCATTGACGATGTTGTCATATAAGTGAAAGATTCTTGAATGGGACGTTGAACAACCATACACCAACCAACAACAGGGTGGTCTATAGCACAGGATAGATTGTATTCAGTCTATGACAGCTTCTTACTGCCACACTACTGAAATGTAACTGAAAGTGACATTATAAGGCAATTAAAACACAATTTGAATTCTGGTTTGATCATAATTTTTGATTGGTTCTAACATTTCTTTTCAGAAAATGGTGGAACAACTTAGAATCAAAGAAGAAAAGAAAGGATTTGTAGGGCAGCCTATAAAAGTAAGTTAGTCCATTATAGACCAGACAGCTTTTGTTGTATATACGTGTATTGTAGATATATATATTGAAATATATTATTATAGTAAAAGTTGCCATGCTGATATAGACTTTAGATCTGCAGTAATGTACAAAATGCTCCATGTTATGGATAGAAAATGTAGTGTTGAGTCCAGATTTCAAGAAGGAAACATAGTAAGAATTGCACTTAACATGTATGTGTTGGTTTTTAGAGCACTTTCTCTAAAATGCGTGCTTAACCACCAGCAACAAATTCATAGTACCTTTCTCTAAATGATCAAATGGAAACAGTAGATTAGTTTCCTTTTTTACCTAGAATAGAGTCATGCAGTGTTGTCTGTTTGTCAGAAAAAAAACATTGGTCATAACTCCAGAATGGTACATACATTGTAATAGGGTTTTCATATTAGACATGTGTATTCTTTGTGACAAGACCTTTCTGTTGGTAAAATGAATTTTGACCTCGTTACCTTGACCTTGGACTTTGACCTACTTTTGAAAACTGTTACATTTGCCATAACTTTTGATTAGCAAGTGATAGGGCCTTCATTTTGCCACATGTATATTCCACGTGACAAGACCTTTTTGATGGTTCCATAGTTTTGACCTTGCAACCTTGACCTTATTTGTGACTTTGACCTACGTATGACTAATGCTGAGGTATTCGTGATTACTGCTGTCTATCAGGGGCATCAGAGTTTCACAAACACATTTTTTATGGAGAGATTCCCAACATATATGTGGATTTTCTGGGTATGAAATATAGAGCAATTTTGATGCCTCCTACTCCCCTCACAGATGAAATTCCATATGAAGACAATACAGATTAAGAAAGTTAAACTAATCTGTACATATATTTGAAGCATAGTACTTTTTGCCAAGGCATCTATGATCTGGTGGAAGAGCAAACTAGGCATTAATATGGCAAAAGTCAGGAGGGTGTTCATTGAAGTAGAGTGACGATCTTGTGTATTCCACTCACATAATCTTTCATGTAGAACCTTAAAAAAAACCAGAACAATTATGTAAACATGGAAGATGTGCCTTTTCTTTTCCAAACAATTTTATTGATTTTTCTGGACCTGAAATTTTGACACCTTTTTCAGATTTATTTTTGGAGGGGAGGGGGGGGGGGGGTTAAGAACTATCAAACTTTGGTTTCTATAATTGTTTCATTTAATTTACTTCCTGAGAATTTTCCAATCTAGAAAGTATTCATTCTAGCAGTTTGTGAACTGAGTCGTTAAACCTGTCATTTATGACACTTATCTCAGACTCCGATTTAAGGTCAATTAGTTAAATTTAGCTTAAGATTTTCTGAATCAAAGACACGCTGAAAATCAATTGGTAGTTATTTCTATTCGTAAGCAGTTATATCTATGTAAAAAAAAAAAAATCTCACAAATTTGAACTGAGACAATTGAAATCAATATCAGTGCACCTATAATGACCATACTGAAGTGTAAGTAGTTGGACATTTATTCATTCACCCCGAAATTTCAAAATGAACCCTTCTAATCAACGGAAAGGACCTTCTCAAATTTGGCATGAAGGGGCATCAACCATCATCTTTGAATTAGGCCATTAACATATCAAGTTTATATGTACAGCAGGAATTGTGAACGGTTTGGATCAATGTACCTGATTTACCACAGCTTTCTATTACAGGCCATTGTTCTGTTGTATACTTATATCAATTAACGTTAATAGCTGTTAATCAAACTTCCTGTCACTAATTTGAATGGATAAATGATTTTCTGTGGATGTTTTATGAGTTTGTGAAAAACTCTACTTTTATTACAGTTTACTGTTGGGAAATGAAATAATTCAAGCTAAAATAAATAGAATAAGTAGAGTTTATTTAGTACGCTGTTTATCATGTTAGAAGAAAACCACAGATGAATGAGCTATGTATAATGGCCATTGTTAGTTTGGTTTATAGAACATTGATTTCTAGTCAGTAATTCTAGAGGCAATTTCAAATTGTGCTCCAAAATTGATCATATATTGTTTAAAGAATTCAGGGGAGATAATTGTGAAATTATATTGAAACACATCATACATTGATTGTCCAGGTTGACTTACCTGGGGTAAATAAATCCTCAAGCCTCCTTACAACCTGAGTAATAAATTTTCATTTACATTGAAATTCTAAATCAATGAAAACTGTTCACCATATCACATGTAATACATGTAGCTGCAAATTTTTTAAGCATGAGGTAGATATATGACTTTGAACCTCAAATTTTTGACATCACTGGAACGGGGTTTCATCTGTCTAGTGTTTTAGGAGGTGCATCTAACAATGCTCCAACAAACAAACCCTTTCAAATTTTGTCTATATAAAAAATTCCAAACCTGAACAGATTTTTTCATTCATAAAAAAATCTGGGAAAATTTGAAAATTACAACATACCATGTGACTTTCTTTGTAGAGTGCGAAGAGGACCAAATCATCTCACCACGATGAGGTACAACAAGTGTTTTTTAAAAGTTAGAGTGTTGTAGTTGTTTTTTTGGTTATATGCATTTTTCTTTTACAAACATACACCATCACATCACAGATCATTGAGATCAATATTACCTTATCAGGATTTCAACTACAC
>JACSZP010021970.1:0-16690 GCA_016161895.1 Pinna nobilis
GAGAATACCTGTACAATTTCATCAGGTGTGATCCTACAGATTTTTGCACCAATATCAAAGTCACATTAATGCAAATTTATGTAAAAGCTCTTCATATTCTATCACGTGTTTCTGGTTATTTGGTTTTTGCCTTGCCCCTTCCACTCCTCATTAGGCCTAATCCCAAGGAGCGTATCTATGTATGAAACGGATTATGGTATACACGTGAGGGCGGTTTTGTAATATCACAGTGCACGCACACCGAAAATTAAGTGGGACTATGTTCTAAATGCTATCACGTAAATACGAATTCTGTGAACAGAGAAAATACGAGGCAAAATATAAATGTTGAAGATATCGTAGAGGTGGGGAAGGGGGGGGGGGGGTTAGGTTACACAATTAAAAAATTGAACAGACATCACCATGGCCAAAACAAAGGGAGACAATTTTACAAACAGTAATCCACACAACTACACTTAAAAGTAAAAAAACAGATAAATAGAAATATACACGAATACTACTAAAAGACCGGTGGTGAGTTCAGGTGCTCCGGAAGGGTAAGCATCCCCCGATTCACGCGCGACATCCGTTGTGTTACCTATGTTTCAAATCCTGGATGAATTACATTTGCAAGAATTTAACTCTAAAATTGTTTAAAGGTCATGAACTTGAAAAGAAATGAGATTTTTACTCAATACTTTATTTATTTATCAAAGATTTGGAATTGTGCGATGTCTTTTAAATTTTGACATGAAAAAAAAATTAAATTTGTATTTTTTTCTTCTAGCAATACTGGTTATAACATGGTATTTACGAAGATCATTATCCTTTGAATCACAATACTACTTATCAAAAGTATAATTAAAGAACAAGTCAGGGAGAATAAAATGAAGTTTGTTAAAAAAAATACTCAGTATTGGGCCTACAGATTATTGATAATCGTTAAATATGTATAGTTCTTATTTAAAGTTTAGGTGAATTGATAGCATTGCAGTAAATTGAATGTCTTTATACTCATTAAACATTTCAATCCTAGGTGTAAAAATTGCATGCTCTTTTCCGTTGTTTAATACCAGTCTTTTATCACCTTTAGAGTTGAAAGGGTTATTTCATTGCAAAAAGCTTTGGGAAGCGTCCCACTCAAGAATATTTCACTCATATGGAGACGTCACCGTGTGCCGGTGAACGGCGACAACTTTTGCCTGTGCTCGGCACTGCTGGCCGTTGAGCAGAGAGGGTTCTTTAACGTGCCAACACCTACTGAGACACGGGACCTCGGTTTTTACTGTCTCATCCGAAAGACAGGGACAGCCAACCGCGGAGTGGCGCTGCAGGAATCGAACCCCGAACCCCTCGGCTTGAAGTTGAACACGCTAACCACTCGGCCACGGAGGCCCCGGTAAAGTCATTAACTCGAACTCTTCTTGTTTGGTCATCTACTCCAGATACAAATGGAGAAACCATTGGACCATTGGAAAACCAAACTTTATTTGTATTTACATGTACTTAAGTCTGAAAATTTACTCAACTCCAGCTGATACTGAATTCTGATTGGACGAGAATTGAGAAAATTCTCATACTTGAGTAAGTTCTTAAGTTTTATTTTGCCCAGCTCAGGTTGAATAGATTGATGAATTGATTCCCTTTCCCTTATTTCCAAATATTTTTATTTTCTCATCGGGACAGGGTCTAGATAAACTTATTGATATTTATTGGAAACAACATGCACATGTATGCTTGCTATTATCGGACAGATCTGACTAAATCCGTGTACTTTTAGATAGATCCAACAGTCTTATAAATCAAGACGAACAGTATAATTGACAAGGAAGGAAATTCCTTGTCGAACGTCAATGATAAAATAACCATAAGCCACACTTTTTTTCGTTATTATCAATTCAGTGCTTACTTGATACAGTGTATAAACTTCCAAGAATACGTGTCATAAACGAAACAGCACATAACAGTGTATATGTATATTCGCAGCAATGGTTGATTGTTGCACCCAGTGCTACAGGGTAAAAAACTATAAAATGTGTATTTTGATTTTATTTACTGCTCTATAATCATATAAGATACTTATATGAATAAAACTCCAAGCTTCTCAAGCGGGCAATAAATATATGTTTTCTTTATCGAGCCGAACCCCGATCGATTTGACCTCCTATAAATCTGCATATAGTTTTGAAATTTATTTATTACTTTAATATCCAGAGAACAATTTATCATGTTAAACGCACCGCATAAAATGTTTAAGTCACGCGATCTATTTTCAAAATCTAATCTTTGCAAGACTTCCGCATTTCAGTTTTCGTATGATATGAAAAAACATGTATTTATGTTAGAAATAGTACATAATATAGTCAAACCTGCCTTAGCCACCCACTGAATAAACGGACCACCTGCCTCATAGGACCTAAATACAATGTATTATATTCCTTAAATTGTCTTTTCCCATACAACCCCCCCCCCCCCCTTGAATAAGAGACCACCTGTTATACCGTAACCGGTTAAAAGTGAGTCATATAATGTTGTTTTCCCATTGCTTTCTATGTTAAATAACTTTCATTTAAATAATTTTTCTGACTCGCATATCAAATAAGATCTTTTTTGAAAATTTGCACATTTGTATGAAAGTATGTAGGCTATTTTTCTAAACTGGTTTATACTGTGTCAATTTCATTTAACGAAAACTGCAAGTGTGGCCTCATTTCCTTCTTTGTTCATATTACACGCCATCAACAAAATGCTCATTGTAAAGAAAAATTGTTCCTTCTCAGAGTTAAAGCTTCAAAGAAATGTAAACCGAAAACCAAATGAAACTAAATAAAATATCTTGTAAACATGTGAAATTTTGAATGATTTGAAGAAAGTATTTATTTGTGACAGTTACTGAAAAAAGTTCATTTAGCATAGAAAGCAATGGGAAAATAACATAATATGACTCGCTTTTGACCCGTTACTGTATATGACCATTTTGCTCCTTTCCTCCGATAGTGTCGTAAGACAGAGTAGTCTGTATTTGGGGAAAATCCGCAATTATAAGAAACAAATATATGTTTATGTCAACTGGATTTTGGTGAATGAGTTTGAGACTGGAGAAAGGTTGATTTTACTTAAAAGAATTAATTTTACTTTTAGATCAAATTCATAAGCAAACAATAGCATTAGGTATAGGAAATACACATGTGAAACAAACTGCTGTTATATCAAATAAATTTTAAACTTTGCCTATAGAATCTTTCTTAATTATTACCTTAAATGTTCACAGAATTGTAGATTTTCTAACCTTATCCCCCCAAAAAATGACAATCATGCAGAGTGCACCTTACTACATTTATAGCTAGGCATGAAAACAGGAGACAAAACACTCTAATATTGTTGGGAACAACAGTTCGGATGGTGAATTGTTGTTTAGTGATTCGCACAAGAATCTTTCGCAAATCAAGAAACGTCATCAATGCCGGTTAAGTGTGACAAATTTGGCCTAATTTCGGCACTTACGGCCATTGACCATTATGAATGTATTTTATTCTGCAGACACCTAATATGAAACGGAACCTCGGTTTTTTACTGTCTCATCCAAAAGACAGGGAAATCTAACCGCAGCGCAACGCGGATTCTAACCACAGCCTCAATATCATAAGGCAAACAGGCTAACCACTGGCTCTTGGGGCAATAGGTAAGAACATTTGTGAGCATAGACGCAATGGAATACACGGTTTATTTTGGTAAAAAGAAAAACCCATGGACATCGTGTATGTGCAATGAATATTCTTTAACTTAATCAAAACTTTCTGTGAATATAACTTCATACATACAACATCTTTTTGACATCAGATAAGAAGAAAAATCTTTTCCGGCATCGTTACATAATGCGATAAAACCTTTCTCCCATAAAATGTCACGCCCCATAGCTGTATAGCGCATATTTATTGATGTACATGCATGTATATTCATATCACGGTCTCCATTAGAGTTTTTTATCTTGACGTCGACGTATAGGTAAAAAGACAGTCTTGAATCTCGGTACTTCCTTTTGTATATAAACAGTCCACTGAATATTTCCATTATCATTTACAAGAAAACCTTGTTACATACGGCACAAAGAAATAAACTCCTAAGGTTGAATACAAATTACAGGGTTTTTTCATGAGAAACATGTCGTATCTATAGAAACCTCGAATATTCGTTTTTGTTCCCAACTTATCTTAGACTACTCGTCGTGCTACTGTTTTGAGGAGCTTTGGTAAACTCTTTAATTAAATTTCGACTCTTGCGAAAGTTTCAACCCAGTCAAAGTTTACTCTTTTGAACTGTTATACAATGTATTACGAATGAATACGTTTTTGCACCCCAAATGTTAAATATAAAACGTCATGGAGTCATGCGTCATAAAGTTCGATAATTACATAAGTGAAAATTCTTCTGTGAAATTTTGATCCTAGCCTTAATGTATTTCAATGTTTCATTTGCTATTACAGCTTCAAAAATCGTCAATGCTGTTTTCCTCAACATGGCCAATATATACATTTATATGTATGCACAAAAAATTAAAACAGCTAAGTACTACTATTAATATGTCAATTTCAGTGACTTGTTTCCGAATCCTAATAATTTTGTTATTTTTTCTTCCTCCCTCTATGCTATTGTTTCTTTTTTATTCATAGGTAACATTTTGTTTAAACAAAGCTTCCTTACATTCTCAATTTTAAGAGGCACAGCATGCTACCTGCCTGATGATAACTTCTTTTATGCATACCTAGTCATTTGACAATAGATAAAATCGAATGAATGATACACATATTTTATCATTTAAATGGATGGGAAAGCTCCAATAAATCCTTCTCGTATGTTGCAAGCGACGTAGTTTGTAATATATAGATCTTAAGTGTACTTGTCCGTAGGATAAGAAACAGATTGTAACTTCGGTAGATAATCCAACAAGAGGTGTAACAGTACGTGCTGGCCTGGCTCATTTCAAGGAAATTGCATTCACGCCGCCTGCATCCATGGAATTTCACAAAAGTCGCCTCACAATAAAGTTCAACATCACCGTGAAAATCGTTTGTCGTTACGACTATGAATATATCTTTATATATTGAATTTTATCCACATTAGGTAGCCTGCGAATTATTCGTGGAAAATATTTAAGATTTGTGTAAATCGTGAACCGGGATTGATGTTTCCTTGTTATTTATTTGTTTGGATACAAAACTTGCTTCTCTTATGCCTACTGTCAAGAAGTCGGGAACGTTTGTATTGATAATTAATTGCAGTCGTTTGTATTTACCTGTGTATACCTGTGTAGTTGCTGGGATTGGATGCGGAGATACATTAAGATTTGTGACTGGCTCGTGAAAGTTGACGTTAGCTCATTTGCAGTACATATACATAGACGAGGATTAAAATATACTTCTACACAGCCAGGTGAGTGTTGTGTTTTTTTTCTTTCATAATTAATTTCTATATTTCATGCTAAAACATATATTTTTGCGAGGAACATGCATTATCGTTATGAGGGGATGATGAATTTTATTTATGGAAAAAAAGAAACAAAAATATTACATATCTCCTTCCCATAAAGCGATAGCACGCTTTTTTTTATGTTTCGTTAAAATTACTCTTTATGTCTCACTCTATGACAAAACAACGACAGCTCTCTGCAGCTTGTTTTTTGCTCATGCAGAATTGAGTATACTCAACACAGATGATGGTGATTGAAATTTGTCATTTATTACAAAACTAATAAATGACGATCAAAATACAATTAACAATAGAGGGAAATCAAGTAATTAGGCAATATAAAATACAATTAAATTTGCATTTCAGCAAATAAAGATAAGATAAGAATATGATTTCCCCTTACAAATAATATATCAAACATAGATAAAAATTGAATGAATAAAAAAACCGATAAATATGTTTATCATTAAGAAGAGCAAAAAGACGGTGTATAAATTAGCATAAAATGTATGAATTAGCAATTAATGAATTACGATAAACACACAATAAACATCTGAAAGTAGCAAACTGAAAAATTGACGATTTAACAGTAAAAAAAAGACACAATCTAAAAACATTGCTCTTTTTATATGCTTTATTTACGAGTGACAAAACTTATACGATTGTACTCTAATAAGAAATCATTTTAGATCTCTTCAGTGAAAATAAAATTAAAATAATTTAAGTGTAAAGAGCAATAGTTGAACGATAAGAATGCAATGAAGAGTTAAACGGTCACTTGGGGAAACCATGACAAAGAAAAGGGAAAACAATGTGTGGGTAAATATGCGAGGTGATAAGAAAAATAAAGTAGCGATTTTAAAGATAGGGAGGAAATTATACCTGGATGAAGACAGAACAAATAGAAATAATCTGAGTTTTTTTTTGTTTTGTTTTTTTTTTGAATTTCGTTTCTGTTCATATGCGATGTGGTTGGATTTTATAGTTAAGAAGCTCATTAGGGTTGATTCAAGTGTTTCCTTTTTCACTACGATAATCTTTGTCTGTTTTGAAAATGGCAAAATTAGATAATTTATTTTGACGATGATAATGATAGTAAGTATGATGATTAGAATGATCATGATAATTATAATGATAATAAGAAAATGAAGAACTATAAAAGATGATAGAAATGATGGTAATAATAAATATAATGATAATAGAACTTGTAATAATAGCAATAACAAAATTGTTTACAATCAGGATAATATGGTAGTATTAACAAAAGTAATCATTGCAATAACAATGATGATGAAAAAATTCAAGAATAATAATGGCGCATTTTGTACACGTATTATTATAGTAGTAACATTTTGTAGTGTTAGTAGCAGTTCTAATAGTCATTACCATTAGCGTTTGAAGAATACGTAGAACTTTTATAATGCATCAAAGATAATTATATACATGGCCGTATGTCTGCGAGGCGTTTCAAATGTTAGCCCACGCTCAGCATCATTCAGAGATGACTTTTTAGCCTTATGTAACATGGGAACCTCGGTTTTAACTAACATGTTTCAATATTATTCGGTTTTGAATCTGAAACTCTTTGTAGTGGTTTTCATAAAAAGGGACACGCGTATCTACTCATTGCCTTACCTTTAATTAATGTTTAGCCTCAAGTTGTTTTTTATCCGAAATAAGTGGACATTAACCCCCCTACAATACACTAGCCAACTGAGAGAGTCCATTTTGACAAATGAAAAATGTACAAGAGGGCCGTGGACACATTTTAGTATATAAACACATGTTCTATCATTACCGATGGTGACCTCCCATAAATAATGAGTAGAGCATCTTCAGGCGATGTCTTGATAGTCTCTTACATATATCACTCTCAAGAATTACATGAACGCCACAACGTGAGCGACGTTACGTTAGTCTGCCGCAGTTTCGTAAAATATCAATCAATGATTTTATTACGTAATTTGCTTAACTTTTCAATACGCTTGTAGGATACCATAAAATAATCATTGGTACGTAATAACCGTTCACGTTTCTAGCGTTGAAAATTTGCTTAAAAATATTCAAAATCTACTTTATTTCATAAGTATTGTAAGACATAAAATTCGGTCTGATTGACATTTCAAAAATCACGTGACTATTGGGATCATGATATGAAATCAAGTGACACGATTTGATGACCTCAAATTATATTTCGGTAAATTATATCTTTTTTAAAAGACTGATATTTACATAATATTTTCCCTAACATCTTTTGAACCTTTGAGCACAGAACATAACAAAACGAAACAAATATATTTTTTTGAATTTTATTTGTTGTTTCGAAATCGCAATTTTCCAAGGAATGCGATCACCTTTCCCTATATCCTCGTTATTTTTCGTTAATATGATGTCTTCTGGCCCCCTTATGGCTGATGACTGAATACAAGCTCTTTAAAACACGATTTTTTATCAATTTTTATGAGATGATTTAGGACATGATTCAGAATAGCTTACGGTATTTACATATATAACCAATACTTGGACGGTACACACAGCAAAAAGCAATCGCACCTCTATGAATCTATAAGCAAGAGAAAAAAGGTCAACGACTGTTTTAAATGCAATCGATCACATTCTGATATTGTGATTTCTTCTGTATGGAAAGGTATTTCACTTTTTTTCAGATTTTTGTGATAATGATAGTTGTATAATAATAGACTTTTTAAACGTTATTTTAAACAATCATACAAGTTACATGAAAGTGGGGCACACCCTTTTCCGTTATTGGAAGTGAAGTGCTATTTTAAATATCAGAGCTCAAAAGAATCGAGATGAAACATACATTAAAGAAACCGTTAACAGTATTGTCATTCCAAAGGTACTTGTGGCAGTCCAAATGGTAAATGAATAGAATATAAAATCATAGACACTAGATTATCAATCAAGACACTATACAAACCGGTAAATATTAAACGGACCTATGAAAGTCAAGAGGTGGGATCGGGTGCCATGGAAGAACATGTCGCATCACATCCGTTGCGAATTCTGTCAAACTAGATTAAATAAACGAGGAACTAAGCATCATCACAACTAGACGAAAAAATACTGTCAACAATAAACTCAACACTTAATTGCAAGGTGACCTTCCGCAAGTAAACTAGCAGCATTTCTCACATAATCAAGTTAGGTTACAGCCGGGTTCGAATCCGCGCTGACTAGAAGTGAGTGACCGAGTGGTTTAAAGTGTAATGCTCTTGCCATTCGGCAACTGAGCCCCCATGAAAGTGTAATTGTAAAGTTTATTACACTGACCGTTAAATTTCTGAAGTGTTGATGAATGCAGTGGGCAGTTTTCCTCTGTACTTAAAATGATCATCTCTGATACAAATTTATACATGTATCTTACTATTTAAATACGGAAGGAAAGTCGACATTATCACATTTATTGTACAGCTTCTATGTTTGTAGAGTTCACATTCCTGTGCTAAGCATTTCATGGCGAGAGCACTACTTAACAGCAAATGTGCATTGTTCCCGTTACTTCTTTTTGAAAAGAAGTTTTTAAGGGAGATTGCATACTGTAAATCCAGTTTTATTCGCGAGAACTTTATTTTCGCGTAATTACGCGAGAGCTCTTACTCGCGAAAATAAAATTCTTGCTTAATATACTAACTTGAAATTAACATGTACCATACAACATAAACTATCATACTCAACATACAAAGGCGCGAAAATATAGTCTCGCGAATCATTGCATAGCTACCGATTCGTCCAAATAAAGTTCTGCGAAATATTCAGGATTTACAGCACTTTGATATCTTAAAAAAAAACTCCATTTTAAAGTTTGGATCTAGAAAATGATATAAAGCGGATCGCGTGTGTTTATGCTCCTTTAGCATTTATCATTTGCCAGTTTTTTTGACTGAAATAATCTCAAAAGTGAACCACATGAGTTCTATGAAATTCCAGTTTGCAAATAACACGCTGCTGTAAACGACTAGAATAGCTTGGTATTGAATTATCCTACAGGAAGAAAAATAATTTCTCGTGACCCAGTTTCTTTCGCGTTCAATAAGATACTCATTTTCTTTTCGATCGAAAATAAGATGGAAACCCCGAATTCGTTGGCTTTCCGTGGAACATTTGCGATGGGCGTGGCATACCAATAAGGGACGCTGACTCCTTCCGGACACCTGGTCCCATCCCATTAGGGATTTGCAATTGTTTTCCATGTTGAGACCTTTATTATTCATCAACTTGTCTTGTTTATTATGACTTGAATTTTCGAACATCTCTTGTAATTTTGTATTATCCATAGCATTGGAGTACACTGCACACAGCTCTTGTTGACCTCTCATATTGTTCTGTCAGCTCGATCTTGAATTACACAACAGGAAGAAAATTAAATTTTATAATCTTACTTATTTCGTTTTCAATTAGATACTCATGTACGACATATGAATGGCATTAGAAATTATGATTTACAGTTCTTGTTGAAATTTCACTTTGCAGTGCTTCCTCATTGCATTTCCTCAATAGAGCAAGTTAAAACTATCTCATCAAAATTTATGGCCAATTTGCATTTTATGCAAAAGAATATTTCAATATTATCTCATCAAAATTTATGACCAGTTAACTGATAATCTGAAGTTTTTGGAAAAATATATATATAATAAATTCCTCTATTTTTATAACCCTATCCTTAAGTTTCTTTTCTGTGCTTAATTTGTAGCATAGTTAAAATTTCGATCTTACAGGTTTCATTTGCCAAATCACGTGGCAGGAGGGTTAAAATTAGACTTCCTTACAATCTAAAGAAAGATTCAGTCATCTATTTTAGAATTAATAGTAAGTCTAGTCTCTTTTCTGTGTTTTAAGGAATATGTAGAGTAATTTAACTAGCAATTAAAGTGTATAATTAGTCAAAAGATAATGTTTACGTACATTTGCGAACACGAAATGAGCAATCATAAGAACACCGCTAAAATAACGGCAATTAGTACAGTATTAATCAAGTGTTACAAAACAAGGATTTATTGCCCTGACAACTCACGTGCATAAGGCTTAAGGGTATATAAAACCGTCTGAATGTTAACTTAGAACTGAGTGAAACAGAGTTCGAGTTTATTATGATATAAATTACCAAATTTGAATCTCCATGACAGGACACGACTTTAACGAGATCAGATCACTAAGTTTGACACTGTTAGATTTCAAACCTTCACGGCGTATTTTTGTATTTAATGTTTTATATTCCTATTTTGTGACGATGTATTTTTATGTGGCCAGCTGTTAGTAAACATGTAGTGGTCTGATTGTTTCCTAGGACCATGTGTCCTGTCGATCGATACTGACCATTACAGATGACCTGGTGACAAAGAAACCCTGATTCTAATAACCGATTTGCATATAAGTAGCTTATGTGTACTACCATGATGTAAATAGAGTAAATCTCCTACGGAAATATTGGGGGCGTCCGTGACCGAACAGATGGAACATCAAGCTTTATAACCACTGACTCTCTCTCTCTCTCTCTCTCTCTCTCTCTCTCTCTCTCTCTCCTGTAGTAAGAATGAGTTTGGACCTAACTAGAATCTTTGTTGATCATGTGAGAATCTTTGCCTGTTTACGCACGGAAGGTAGATAGCCTCTTCCCGGGTATACATGTAACTAGACGCTCTCTTCAACCAATAAAAATATGGCCATCGCCATATGATTGAAATATTGTCGAGTGTAGCATAAAGCAAAAACGAAACAGAGAAAAATTGTTGGATGATAAAGCATGGGAACTGGGGGCTTATTTAAAAACTAGAACCACATCAGCCAAGTAATGGCTGCCTTTCAAAAAGATAGGGTTACCGTGGAACATTTGCGACGGATATGGCATGCCAACGGGGACGGTGACTCTTCTATAAACCTGGTCCCACTCCGTTGGGGATTTGCAATTGCTTTCCGCGATGAAACCCATATTTTTCCCAACCTGTCATATTTCCAGGGCTTTTGAGTTTCGAAGGTCCTTTGGTATTTCTTTAATTAGATTTCACAGTATAGTATGTCGTTTCAAACTATATATACATAAATACACTAATTATAATTACTTTTTGAAAAATACGTCGCCATGGCAAGATAAATGGATTGTATATCTTGATAGTTATGACTTGTGCTGTCGCGACCTGAGTAATAAATCTTCAAGATGGCTCTTGTTCAATAAGCAGTAACATTAAATGTTTTTAATCTGTTATATTTCTTCAAATGCAGCGATAATTTATGAGGCTTAAGACCCACGTATTGCGCCACGATTTTATGCCAACCCTACAGTTGAAAGCTCCTTCATTTACTGTCGTTGTTGATTGCATAAAAACTTCGCCATCCCGCCTGAGGAGAAGACGGTCGTTCCGGCGGTTAAATATCCGACCTTTGAGGACGCAGGGTTACGGTTTGGCTTTCTCATTTATTTCTCACGCAGACAACAAACACTTAGATGCTGTTTTGTCCAATATCATATTAAAATGGACTTATCCCTTTCTTGTTTGTACTTTCATCCGCAATGACTTAAATGTCGTTGGCACTTTTTCCGATTTTGACACTGTCAGATTTATTATAAGTAGAAAGCCCGTAGTGCCTCTCTGTTAAATATATTTAGAAACACAATAAGATCAGATCAAAAGTTACAGGGATTATAAAGAAATAAATAACAACTGAAATGGGATTACACATGGCGATGTGAAAAATCGATGTCCATATCACCACAAGTGTTGCGCAAACAGAGATCGGTGGTTGTGTTGAGTGTAGAAAAGTAACGTCAACGAGAAAAGTGATGCTCAAAATAAAAAAATATCTCTTCATTGTCAAGAGTCGAAATGTAACCGAGCAAAGACTTATCGTATTGCTGTTGTTGTTGTTGTTGTTGATGATGATGATGTTTAACGTCACGCTCAAAAATCTTTTACTGATATGCAGACGTGACCGAATGCCACTGAGTGAACAGCATCGAATTTTAGGGTTATTAATTCAGTGTTGTCCCCAACGTACCATCATCTACTATGTATATATATATGGAATTCTATCTCTGATTTCACTGTATGAATAATATGAGAGTTTAACCTGTTTCTTTTCAATCAAATAAAAATAGCTATCACAGATTAAAACTATACATTAGATACGGATGTAGTCTATTTCGTGCAGAACAAAAATGCTCGAATCTAAAAATAAAGAATATCCAAAAATAAAAACTTTATCTTGAATAAATCAACGTATACATTCATTGCCGAATAAACGATGTAAAACAGTGTTCACCAGTCTGACATAAATTATTTATGCTTTATTTCTGGTAGTACAAAATGCTCAAACCAGCAAAACCATCTCTGAAACATGTCTACAGTATTATCTATATGAAAGTTATATGGTCTATACGAGGAAGCTGTTAGACAATATGAGGCCCCCCCACCCCTTTTCAAGGATGCTGTCTGATATTCTTGAGCGTAACTATTACCTTTTGCTACTGTAAATCCAGAAATTTTCGCGGAAATTTGTTTTAGCGAATTGAGGGTCGAAAATATAGTACCGTACCGCGAGTGTGCATTTAAGTTAAAAGTTTGTGTTGTTTAATGCATGTTAATATCAGGTCAGTATATTTAGCGAGAACATTATTTTGGCGAGTAAGTGCTCTCGCGTAATTACGCGAAAATAAAATTCTCGCGAAAAAAAAACTGGATTTACAGTACTTAGGATGTTAGTACAAGTACTTCTCATAATTCTTTTTTGCTACAGATTGAGAACAGTGACTGTACAGTGAGTGAAGTCCCACTGTTCAACAAGACATGTTTGAGTAGTGTTGTACATACAATAGTTTTTACTCACTGCATGCTTGAAATACGTACAAAGTACCATGAAGTTTTACAAATGTCTGTGTTTTGTCAAGATCCAGTTCTACGAAACGCATGCTCAGGAATATCGTCTATGAACAATATCTTTAAGTAATTAATAGTAAATATGTTTGCAGATTGACTGTCGTTTGAAAAATGCGACATTGGCTAGACCAGACACAAGCGACAAAACAAGATGGGTATCAGCGGTGGTAAACAAGGAAAGTGAGTATAAATGATTATTAATTTTAATAGAGATGTGTTGTAATTTAACTTCCCACTAAAAAGTCTTCATTTGTGTAGAAAATGTCGTTCAGGGACTTTTCATTTGGCCGATATTCGGCGTTCTGGGTCAAAGAGCAGCAGGGGATATGACACCTACTCTGACACGGTACCCCGGTTTTTACTGTCTCGTCCGAAAGGAAGGAACGGCAAATCGAACTGTATACTTGGCTCGAACCCCTGGCCTCTCCATTCGAAGTAAAACACGCTAACCACTAGGCCACGGCGGACCCTATAAATTGATTTTTAATTATTAACGTGTCGTTGGAATGTTATACAGCGCAAACAATAAACAAATGTAGGAAAGAGCTCATCATTTGATGCGCTGATGAGCGTCCTTTGTAAGATTACATTACATTTGCATGTATGGAAAATACCCATATATACAGGAGATGCTTACTCCGTCCAGCACCTGGTCTCCTCTCTGAATACCAAGGGGTCTCGTGTTTGCCCAACTCATTCCTCTGTATGTTTTATATGAATTATGGGATTGAGCACTGTCCGTTTCTTTTGCATATCATCATTCTTATTTTTCATATCTGTTTCTCTGCTTGTTGTATGCGCATATTCTTCTGAAAATGTACTGGTATTGACGCTTTCTGGTTCTCCAAGACACTGAATTTCTCTCTTTTTTCAAATTTTGCAGTTTGAAGAATAACTATCAACATATTGTACATGTACTCTCATCCATTTTCTACTTTTTTGTGCATAATTTCTGTAGAAATTGAGGATTTCCCCATATAGAACTATTCTTAAAATCTTTATAAATTAGAGGAGTTCATTCTTGAAAAATAAATACAAACAAATAATTTTGTTATATAACTGTAATATGCTTGAATACTTTTCACTAAAGCCTGGGATCAATTTGATCAAAACCTCTATTTAATTGTTTTAGATAGTGAACTATATTCAGTCTCCTGAATCTATCAACACTAAATTAGACAAAGGGAAATTCGATAGCATTTCTAAGGCGTTTAAATGACAATATAGGGTGAGGGAAACAAAAAGGTTTAAGCCATGTTCAAATTTGGTGAAATAGAAGATACCAAGGGGCATTCCAAATAGAATAAGTCAACGGCAGACAAAATCGTGGCCAAACCAAAAGGGAGACAAAATTACAAACAGAAATACACAAATACATGTATACTAAAAATAGTGTAACACGAACCCCACTAAAAACCGGGGAGGGATTGAGTTCAGGTGCTCCGAAAGGGTAAGCAACCCCTGCTCCACGCATGGCACCCGTTGTTTCACGCATTTTTGAATACAAGAATAAGTCACGATAATTCATTATCCGAATTATTATTCATAATTCATTTTCTTGCTTGCTACTTAGGCGTATGAATAATTTTTTTAAACACAAAAAACCTAGATCTTAGTTAATATACATCCTCCAAATTTCCTACCTTGAAATGATTAAGTATAAATAAATCAAAAATATATTATACATAAAATACCTTTTGTGTTCGAAGAAATAAACTGTTGGTTGGACATTGCTGACTTGGGACGAAAAGGGAAGTACAAGTATTTTAACACCGGAGGAGATGTTCACCACACCGACTGGGGAAAAGGACAACCGAGTGGAGGAAGTGAACACTGCATAATAAGTTATATACCAGACAAAGGAAAGTGGCATGATGATAACTGTTCACGCCATCATGAAAGTATATGTGAAAAAGCAGGTACGGTGGTAATGTTGTTAATTTTCTTCACTTTTCTATTACCTTTCCGGATTACGCGGCGCCTGTAAGTTCAATTCTGCCGCTTTTTTACGGAGTAGTTTCCCCATTTATATATTGAAGCGAATAAAGGCAAATTATTTGCAATCAATTTTGATAGCGATTGACAGTAAATATTAAAAACATTTACAACCTCATTGAGAGTAGGTAGCGACACTTGAAAAACAATCATACGAATTAATTGCCGAAAATCATTTCCGTCCACGAGGCCGATGCGGACATGACAAAACAAATAGACATAGGTAGCGACACTTGAAAGATAATAGTAAGAATTTAATAGCGAAAAATCATTTAAACTCCACGAGCCCTATGCGGACATGACGAACCAAATAGAGCATAGGTAGCGACACTTGAAAGACAATATTACGAATTTAATCGCGAAAATTCATTTCAGTCCACGAGCCCTATGCGGCCATGACGAATCAAGTCCCAAGCAATCTCACAAGCATTCGCTATTGCTCGCTGAAAAGGCTACAATATTTGTAAATTGTCGTTTATTTATCGTCAGGGGTCTCATATATGTCGTAATTTGTCGAGTATAAGTTTGTCTCTCGGTCGTATTTGGTTCGTTGGTAATTCGAATTTCTGGTGCAAATGATGTTTCAAAGAGAACACTTAACGAATCGCAACAACAGTGAACAAGACTTTTAAACTCATGTACGATACAGTTGGGAATCGTTAGAGAAAAACTTACGACACAAAATGTTAAGCGAATTTGTGGCATTCAAAAGTAGGCAAAGGATGGCGATCATTGAACGAACCTTGGAGACTTCGCGAAGACTGAAATACAACAAACTCAGACCTCTCCGGGATCTCTTACGAATCCAGTTTGTAAATTATTCGCCAAAGATCGCGTCCATTTGTGACTAAGGCTTTAGGACTGTCAGCGTCCTGTGCATTTTCAAGAGAATACTAAAGCCCCTATCTCACTCGGATGCGACTGTTTGCTACACCTTGCGACTTACATTTGTAAGTTAATCTCAAAGCGGTCTGGAAACAGTCGCAGTGATTCGCAATTTCCTCGCTTGTATCGCAACGAGTCGCAAACGGTTGAACATCTTCAAATATTTTATGCGAAAAAACCATCACCAAATAATCGAAAAGTCGTCGCGGATGTCTCGAATCTGTCGCCAACCCTTCGAAATTTAGTTTCCGGCAGTCGTTATAAATAAAACAAATGAAAACCAATAATGACACTTCGTGACTGAATTGCTAGTAAATAAAACTGAGCGATAGTCGGGCGAACACATTGAGACAATCGCACGACTGTCTCACGAGTATCGTGTGAATGTCTTAAAGCAGTTTCACGATTATCGTGTGAATGTCTTTATTTACTTGCAATTTTGTCGTGAATGGTTCGCGTTATGGTAATGGTTA
>JACSZP010021974.1:0-18442 GCA_016161895.1 Pinna nobilis
TAAATATGTACCAGTAGAGCTGCAAGATCCGTGGATCTCTGGTATAAATGTATAGTTTATTAACCTTAAACCATTTTGCTTATCAGCGGGAAATAAAAACTACATGTCAATACCTACAGGTAGATACAATGTATGCACATAAAAAGCATTTACAAACCAATGGATCACAGAAAAGGAAAAAATAGAAAGCAAACAGTAATGAAACGTCTACATGTATTAAGATTTTTTACCTTTGTTGGAAGGATAAATGTAAACAATTTGCTAACCTACATAGACTTTCACTATCACCCCCACCCCCTCCCTCGATCTCCCTCTTCCTGGTGTTACAGACATATATATTCAGACCTTCTTGGAACGCCCCTTTTCAGGGTATTTGTTACTTTCAGTTCTAAGAGCAGCAGTCATATAATTCTTATTAAATGAGTTCAATCTAAAAACTTTGCTTATACAGGTTCTTATTGTACAATTGTTGCTGGGGCCTCCATGGCCGAGGGGGTTAGCGTGTTCAACTTTGAATCGAAGGTCCGAGGTTCGAATCTGTGCAGCGCCACTCCGCGGTTGGCCGTCCCTGTCTTTCGGATGAGACAGTAAAAACTGAGGTCTCTTGTCACAGTAGGTGTTGGCACGTTAAAGAACTCTCCCTGCTCTACCACCAGCAGTGCTGAGCATTGGCAAAATTTGTCGCCCTTCACCGGCACACGGTGACGTCTCCATATGAGTAAAATATTCTTGAGTGGGACGTTAAACAACGCAACAACAACAATGGTTGCTTTGGTAACCTTGGTAGCATGAATAGTACAACATAACAACACTTTCTTGTATTTGTAAATGGTTTCATAGCCAAACTAAATAATTTGGCTCAATTATTCTGATTATTTAAGGTAAAATTTCCAAGATTTTGATAAAATGGCCCTAGGAGACCGAACCTCTGTGAAAATGATGATAAATACCTGATCATACTGTAGGGACCATAATTTACCATGTACATGTGTAAATGTATATATGTCAAAACAATGTCAGGCAATATGAAAGTAATCATTGCTTAAAGTCCATTTAATTTGCCTTTAAAAGAAATGTGACAACAAAAGTACACAGGTTCTTTGCTGGGAGATCTTAGACAATGTAGAATCGGCAAGGAGGGGCTTAAATAATGTATTTTTAGCCCATCATCAGTATGATGATGGGCTTATCAAGTCACCTTTTGTCTGTGATTTGTCTGTCGCTCATCGTCCATGGTCCTTCCTTAAACAATCCCCTAATTACTATTTCAGAGATAGTAATGAAGGAATCTTCATCAAATTTTGCATGGAGTTTCCTCTTGTGGTCTAGTTTTGCATGCCACGTTTTGGAACTGATCCAACAAGAATATGGGTCCCAAAGGGGGAACTCGGGTTTTAAATAGTCATTTATTTCAGGCTATTTCTGAAAATGAATTTTTATTTCTCACTGTGTATATATTGTATCCATCAACACAGACTTACAAACACCTATCTTGAGATTTTTCTTTGATGTACTGAGCGTACAGAGGCAAATATTTCTGTGTCTTTGACCTTAAGCTAGCCTTGTCACATTAAATAGAAATACATGTACATGAATGGTGATGAAAATATATTGCTTTATTTTCATGGTGTTTCCCCATAGATTTGATAATGGTTATCAATTACCATGGTTACTGACATTGGACATTAAACACAATACATGGGGTGATAATTAGTCTGAGGAGTTTGACTTATCTGAACTCCAGTAAAGAAAAAAAAACAACCCACCAAGTCTTTGTTTTCATCCCATTGTAGTACCATATGCTTTTTTCCCTACAGAGCAGCACACAAGTTGAACTGTATTACACAATGTCACTGAGCATAGCATCACATGCTCACTAAACACTCTCACAGAACAGACAGACTTACAGAACAGCAGACAAGTATAACTCTATTACACAAGGTCACTGAGCATAGCATCACATGGTCACTATACACTCTCACACAGCAGGCAGACTCACAGAACAGCAGACAAGTATAACTCTATTACACAAGGTCACTGAGCATAGCATCACATGCGCACTATCCACTCTCTCACAGCAAGCAGACTCACAGAACAGCAGACAAGTATAGCTCTATTACACAAGGTTACTGAGCATATGATCACATGCTCATTATATACTCTCACAGAGCAGGCAGACTCACAGAAAAGCAATCAAGTATAACTCTATTACACAAGGTCACTGAGCATAGCATCACATGCTCACTATACACTCTCACACAACAGGCAGACTCACAGAACAGCAGACAAGTATAACTCTATTGAACTAGGTCACTGAGCATAGCATCACATGCTCACTATACACTCTCACACAGCAGGCAGACTCACAGAACAGCAGACAAGTATAACTATTGAACAAGGTCACTGAGCATAGCATCACATGCTCACTATCCACTCTCACAGAGTAGACAGACTTACAGAACAGCAGACAAGTATAACTCTATTGAACAAGGTCACTGAGCATAGCATCACATGCTCACTATACACTCTCACTCAGCAGGCAGACTCACAGAATAGCAGACACGTATAACTCTATTGAACAAGGTCACTGAGCATAGCATCACATGTGCACTCTCCACTCTCACAGAGTAGACAGACTTACAGAACAGCAGACAAGTATAGCTCTATTGAACAAGGTCACTGAGCATAGCATCACATGCGCACTATCCACTCTCACAGAACAGACAGACTCACAGAACAGCAGACAAGTATAACTCTGTTGAACTAGGTCACTGAGCATAGCATCACATGGTCACTATCCACTTTCACACAGCAGGTAGACTCAATACACAACAGACAAGCATAGCTCTATTACACAAGGTTACTGTACATAATATCGTTTGCTCACTATACTCTCTCACACACATATGATATAGGACATTGTAAGCTCCCCATTGGGAGGAGGATTTCTGACTTTTCTCCATTTTATTAATTAGTTCAATGATGGATGTGCTTATGTATTGGTAATAGGTACAACTGCATGTTGCTACCAAAAGAAGTAAATACCATACTGAAACAATTTATCTACTCCAATCCTTACTACAAATTATGCCGTAATGTTTAGACAAAAACACAAATGATATGTAATTCAGGAAACAGAATCAATTCTGCAGGCTTTACATGGCACCAGATGGATTTATATAAATCCAGGCAATCACGAATACAGGACAGAATGATTACCATGGACACCAAAATCTGCTCCAGTAAGACATTAATAAGTCTTACATTTACTGGTATGTTGAACACAGGGGAGGGGGAACCAGGAGAGAAATGGACAATGGATTGACTGATAAACTCAGGGCCCACAATCAACAGAAAAATTCAGCCGAGTTGAAGTTTTTCTAGTGATTTCGGGCCTAGAGTGCAATGTGTCTAGTCTGCAGGGGGTAAAGTGAACTCACAGTCTGGATTATGAACTAAAGCCCGTATCTCACTGGGATGCGACTGTTTGCGACAGCTTGCAACTTAAATTTGTGTGTGAATCTTAAAGCGGTCTTGAAACAGTCAGAGTGAATTGCAATTTTCATGCTTGTGTCGCAGAGAGTCGCAAACAATTCACAAAAATTTTGAACATGTTCAAAAATTTTATGTGATTAATTCCTCACCAAATAGTCGTAAAGTCATCGCAGGTGTCTCGAACCCATCGCGAACCCTTCGTAGTTTAGTTTCCAGCAGTCGTTAAAAATAACACTTATTGCGAACCTTTTGTGACAAATCAAGACACTTCCTGACTGAATTGCGAGTAAATAAAACTGATCAACTTTCAGGCGAATGTCGTGAGACAATCGCACGAATGTCTCGTGATTATCGTGCGAATGTCTTAAATCAGTCTCACGTTTATTGTGTGAATGTCTTAAATTACTTGAAATTGTGTCGTCATATTTTGTCCCATGTGACCTGGGTAAATATTTATAATAGTAGATGTCTTAATCACCCATTCAGTGTGACTGGAGGTGAAAATGGTTGCATTGTCACATTTTCTGTTGCAAATATTTGTCTCAAAGAAGTCGCCAGCTGTCGCATTCCAGTGAGATACTGACTTAACCCTTTCACCACTGCAGACCGTAATAGACTTGCCCAATACAATAGAAAAGAGCATACTACCTTGATACTTAGGGGTGAAAGGGTTAACACAGTAGCTGGGAAATGAATTTTCTATAGTTAGCTGTGTATGAGATACAATGTAGGGTACACAGGTATGTAGCTTGTGTTTGTATTTAAGGTTGGGGAGCAGTTTAATGGATGATGGACAAACACTGTACTAAATGAACAAACGTGCGAACTCCACTATGATAAGCTGGGTTACAGTGCACAGCAATATACATGTATAATCTGTTGGGAGGGTGATGTAAAGACCCAATACCAGGAATCAAATCATTTTGTACAATGTAGTATGTTGGGGAGGGACGTACAGTCTTATGGACTGATAAAATAAAACTTCCATGGGCCGAACTTCAATGACTTGAATTTCTTGCTGTGTTGAACTTATTCAGAAGTCCAGAGTTATTTCCTTATATAACTTTATTAAAATAATATTAATTACTTAAATTTGCATGAGTTGAATTTCACGGTGTGTCAAATTAATTTATCAGTCCCTTAAAAGAAAAACAACAAAAATAACTACAAAAAAGTCAAATATAAAACTTCACCTATATGATGGTGTTGAAATACTGGCCAATGTTTTGTCAAGAAGTTCAGTAATCATTGTTTTCCCCTGATTAGCCCCAAGACCCCAGTACATGAATTTAGGGTTTCCTTTTTAGAAGAGGCAATATACTAATAGTGCCATCATATGCCACTTGGAAAGAAAATTGATATAGATTTAAAAAACTTGAAACAATTATAAGTCGAAGTCCTGATGTCTCAACTTTTAGAATGGTCCCTTGAACTTCAACTCATGGAAGTTGTACTGTACTTTGATACCAGTCCATTGGCTATAGACTTCTACAGGCTACTAAGATATTAGACTGGCTAGGGTGTATCATCAGTAATTTGATCTAGGACTGACTTCTTGAATATTTAGGCCGTTATGTATAATAAAATTAAAATGATTGTCTCTTACTATATATTGATCATTATGTTGAGGATGACTTATATTTTCCATATTTCCTGAATTTAAAATGAAATCATACATTCACATAAGTTTCCTGTAGCTTAATTTATAAATTTATTACTGCTCAACACCACAAATTCCATTATTTTCTAAAAAAAAATATATTTACAAAAGTCTCAATTTTTGATGAGTAATTTAGTAATCAATAGATTTGATTAAGGATAGTTGTTTTATTTCAATCAGTTACACACAATTTTATGAATTATCACAGCAGAGTCCCTTTTACAAACAATTTTAGTGTACAAATCAATCACTCGTCAGTCAGAAGTGTATGAAATTTCTATTTCAATTCAAAATAGAAGGAGATAAAAAAAATACACATACACAACTATATTTTCCCAAAGTGATTTCTATTTCATAAGAATCCAATTTCATGTCATTTAAGATCAATGGTAAATTCTTTTCATAAAATTTGTAAAAAGCGAGGTATTCAGAAATTGGTAACTTAGAATAATATTTTTTTATATTTTCATTTTATTTTGTTGAAAGCTTACTCAACCATACATAGTATGATCCATGAATGCTAAAAGTCAGACACCTTTGACAACACAATTCTATCTCAGTTATGCAGTTACAATCATCCAGTGTAAACCTATGCATAACTGATTTGTACAAGGTAATCCAAGTGATTTTGTTAATTATTATTTTTGCAAATTGTAGCATCTTAAGTATCAGTACACATTTGAGCAAAAACTAAAATTGGGAAAGAATGCAGTAAGACCTCTTTTTACAGAGCAATGTACAGTCTAGCCTGTTTTAAGAAGCCGTCCAAGGGAAGAGTAAAAAGGGTCACATATGACAGGTGGTTTCTTAACCCTTTCAACACCACAGACCAAAATAGACTGGTCCAGACAACAGAAAAGAGCATACCATTCTGATACTTGGGGTTGAAAGGGTTAATTTATGTGATTTGTAAAGAAAAAAACATTTCGGGAGCCACTCATTAAGGTCACATAAGACAGGTTTTCCTTTAATTCAGTGGGTCACTAAGGCAGGTTAGGCTGTTTTTTGTTTGTTTTGTTGTTGTTTAACAACCCACTCAAGAATATTTCACTCATATGGAGACGTCACCGTGTGCCGGTTAAGGGCTACAAGTTTTGCCTATGCTCGGCACTGCTGGCCGTAGAGCAGGGAGGGTTCTTTAACGTGCCAACACCTACTGTGACACGGGACCTCGGTTTTTACTGTCTCATCTGAAGGACAGGGACGGCCAACCGCGGAGTGGCGTTTACTCTTCCGATTCGCAGTTGAACACGCTAACCACTCGGCCACGGAGGCCCCAGGTTAGACTGTATTGCAATGTGGTAATATTTCACTTTGAAATGAAATAGCATTATATAGTGCCTTGATAAACATTTTGGTAATGTGTTTGGAGCCAGCTAGTGGCCTTTCATTTCTGTTGTAAAATCAAAAGGAAGCATTTACAGTAGAAACTCACTATTAAGACCACCTAAGTGACTGGCTAGAATTGGTCTGATTAGTGAGGTGGTCTATTGGGTAAAGTAGAACCTTTCTATTAAGACCACCTAACTGACTGGCTAAAATTGGTCTGATTAGTGAGGTGGTCTCCTAAGTACAGTGGAACCTTTCTATTCAGACTACCTAAGTGACTGGCTAAATATAGTCTGATTAGTGAGGTGGTCTCCTAAGTACAGTGGAACCTTTCTATTCAGACTACCTAACTGACTGGCTAAATATAGTCTGATTAGTGAGGTGGTCTCCTAGGTACAGTGGAACCTTTCTATTCAGACTACCTAAGTGACTGGCTAAATATAGTCTGATTAGTGAGGTGGTCTCCTAAGTGAGGTTGAAATAATCTTAAAAAGAGTGATAAAGAGACTGAATTTTTATGGTCTAAGCTGATCTGATTAGTGAGGTGGTCTCCTAAGTGAGGTGGTCTTTAGGTGAGGTTCCACTGTTAGTTGTTCTGCAGGATGATAGATGCTTTTAGTCGGTATAATTGTGTAATTGATGTTGAATTTGATGTAAGTATGATTTTGACAATGTATACATTGTATTCAACAGCATACAAATATTATAAGTAGTCGTAATTACAGTAGAATTGATCTATAACAAATCAACTTAAAGCAAATTCATTGCTATAATGAAGAGGGATATACCCCCCNNCCCCCCCCCCCCCCCCCCCAAAAAAAAAATTACGATTTATCTAAACACATAGTAAATTCTGATGTGTAAGATGAAGGTTGCCTATTACAAAGTCAAAAGTCAATCCACTTTTACTTCATTATAGACCAACTCCACTGTACATAAATCTAAAATACCAAGGCAAGATATAGGCTACCCGAAGTGTAGCTATAGGGGATTATGATATGGGATAACTTTATACAACAAAAATTTTATTGTTTACTATAGAGTTAGTCAATTAAAATGAAATCAAGACAGTCTACATATTGTAAGCTCTACTTGAGCGGATGGTTCTGTAGCAAAAATTCACAATCGTACAATTAAAATCACCCAGACATTGTAAGTGCATGGAATTTTAATATTGATTATTTGATAAATTATATTGTCGCTATCTGATTCATATAATTTATAGAAATTAGACAATTTGTCAATTTTATCTTAAAATGTACAAAAATGATAAATTGAAAAAAAAAAAGCTCACTTAATATTATGAGTCGCAGGATTTTTTTAATGAAAATTATGGGCCCATTTCCCAAGCTGTTGTTTATAATATTACAAAGTCATTTCTATACCTATAAACTTTATCCTGTGTTCTGTTACGTCTGTTTTTAGAATTTTGATATCTCAAACCTATGATTTCTTCTCGGAAAAATACATTTCTTTATTGCAGATCTCATGCTATCATTGTAGAAAATTTTAGTACCATTGTGTAATTTTTGGAAATGAAATTACACAAGAAATGTCAAGGCATTAACTAGCTAGACTTACAATGTACATTTATTTTACAACTATAATCTTTCTCAAATTCCTTCAGTTTCTCTCAATTATTTTGTAATGGAATGAAAACATATTATCATGTTTCAAAAAGAGTATATTTTTACAGATCCCTCAGGTAATTCTGATAATGAGTCTACTGACAAATGGATAATATTTCTATCAACCTTTTTTTTTTAACTTTTCAAATTATGAAATATAATTGGATATGGCTTACCTGTCTGATTAAGAATTCTTGTAGAGACATCGTGACAGACATTGCTTGGCCTAAGCACAAATGAGTTCCAAGATAGCAAATTCATAGATGTTAAGCATGACCATGAGAGGATTACGTGGTGGGTTTTTTTTCCCAATATTCACAGCTGCATTACAAAATGCACATAAATTAATGTGTGCTGTTAAACCCTAGGCTTTGATTTGAATAGAGTTTGGTCCTCTACATGAGATTGGTGACTCCAATCAATTTTTATTTATTGTTGGGATAGGCAAATGGACGGAATTGCCTGAATGTTAAATGTTTTGCCAGTTAATGTTATTGTAAGAGGATAGTTCATACATAAGGTTTTTGTCAGCATTTCTCATTGAACACAGCAGAACTATGATTCTTGATTAATAACTTGCTGGGTTAGCAGAATATATGTATATTGTCCGGAGAGTAAGATACTTATCTCTAGGCAGAGTTGGTCATTATTGTATTTATTGAAGTGGACAAATGGAGTGAGGGGAGGGGGGTGACAGGGTTAATTTGTCTCCTCAAGGCAAGAAAGAGAATTTGTATAAGAGTGACAGGGGGGGGGGGGGGGGGGGGGGGNNCAGGGGGGGGGGGGGGTGGCATGGAAACATTTTTTTCTAAAAACCTCAAGAAAAGGAAAGAGTATCTAAGTCACCCTTGTATTGGAGTGACAAGGGAGAGGGTTGTGACAGGGAGAATTTCTTTCTCTAGAAAAGGAAGAGTATTTATGCAGTCACCCTATATTCCTCTCTTTGTACCTAGATTAACATCCCATCCATCCATTAGTCCTGTTAAGCTTTTTGATGAATCAATTATTAGGCACAGGTGCCCTTTTGGGTTTTTTTCCTCGTAGTATATTGTTGGTTTATTGATGTCTTGGCTATAGCAATTATCTATGTGATTTCAATCTGTTTCTTTCAGACAAAAGTGATTTAAGCTGATATATAGTAAAAGAGAGCTCTGATGTTAGCTTGTTCATCTTCAGATCTTGGGGTCCTGGGTTTGAATCAACTCATTGGAGGCAATAGGATTTTCTTATCCTTTTGATGAATCAGTTAAACCAAGGTCCCATTTCACAGTAGATGTCATCACTTAAACTCATTAACCCCTGAAATCTAATGGACTCCTCCTTAAATCAATTATTTAGGTAAAGCCAAATATGTCTCAAGGGATGAATGGGTCAAAGAATCCTTAACCCTTTCAACACCAGAGACCGAAATAGACTGGTCTAATACAATAGAAAAGAGCATACCATTCTTATACCTGGGGTTGAAAGGGTTAAAGTTCAATGGATGTAAGTGCTGAGCAAAGGCCAAATTTGTAGGCCCCTCACCAGCATTGATGACCTCTCCATATACTGTAAATCCAGAAATTTTCGCGGAACTTTATTTTAGCGAATCAACGGTCATATAATTATCGCGATATTTTATTTTTGCGCTTGTGAATTTAAGTTAATAATTTGTGTTGTTTGATGTATTGTAATATCAGGTTATTATATTTAGTGAGGACCTAATTTTCGCGAGCAAGGCAAGTGCTCGCGCGTAATTATGCGAAAATAAAATTCTCGCGAATATTACTGGATTTGCAGTAAGTGAAAGATTCGTGAATGATATGTTCAACACCAATACAGCAACAACAACAGTAAAGCAAATATAAATGTAGTATTTGTCCAAAAGGCAATTTACATATCCACTGTCAAGGGAATGTTTTTGTCTATAAACCTAACTTACATGTTGCAGTTAGCATATTTACTGTTAAGGCGATAATCTCTATCCGTAAGTCTGATATAGGGTGATTAACATACATGTACAGTCTCTATTAGTAAGTCCCATATATAGTAATTTGCATATTTACTGCTAAGGAGATAGTCTCCGTCTCTAAGTCTGATATGTGCTAATTATACGCCCATCGGATGACAGGACGTATTATGGTATGTCGTTTTCTGTCCATTAACTTTTTTTGTCCAGAGCATAACTCTGAAACCATGCATGATAGATTCATGAAACTTCATACACATCAAGACTATCACAAGGTACAGTGCAGTGTCCAAGAACCGTAACTCTAGCTGCAGTTTTTACAAAGTTATTGCCCTTTGGTAAAAATCACTTTTTTTCCTTTGTCTGGAGCACACAAATTCGTTGTTTTCATTTTTTGTCATTTTCCCTGTAACAAAACTTGCAACGGGTGTATGATGTGCCTCAGAGAGGCTATTGTTTGCATATAGTCTCCATCGGTAAGTTTGATATGTAGTAATTTGCATATTCACTGCCAAGACAATATCCTCTTCCTATAAGTCTGATATATACTTATATCATTTGCATATTTACTGCTAAGATAATAGCCGCTGTCCTTAAGCCTGAAATTTGGTAATTTGCATCTAGCCTGCTATGTAAGTTTGATATGTAGTAATTTGGACATTTAGTGTCCAGACAATACTTTATATCTGTGATTAGATGTTTTATTTTGTGTAAGCTTACAGTTAGATGGTACATCAAGCAAGCTTTTGTAGTATACCATGTGTGAACTCTGGACTCTATGATGCATGTCACTGGCAGAGAGGGAAGCAATTCTCTTATGGAAATTGTTACTGTGGCATGTTCATGTTCATGTGCTAGTGAGCAATTTGAGAATTCTTTTCCTGGATTTTACAAATGTTCTGACAGAGAAAATTTTCCAAAAAGGTTATTTAAATGAGCAACTTAAGTGCAGCCAATTTGCCTGTCTGCAGTTTATTGATTTATTTGAGATTACTGTAATTTTACTATTGTAAAATAAGAAAAGAAATACTCTGTCTATTTTAAAATAAATTTGTTTTACTTGAGCTAAGGGTTTTACCTATTTGCATAGCTATTTGCCAGTAGAAAATAATACCATTTGTATATTGCACAAGAGATAGAGTTCTTATTTAAAACAATTTGAGCTGTCATCGACACCAAATCTTACCGCAATTTTATGCCATATTTTTTCTTATGTGCATCCCAAAGAGACCCAATGGTGATGTACAACTGAATGTGTATAATGAGAATAACCTTGCAAAATATACCTCCAGAACCCATCCATTTGAACCTGCCATTACTCTTTTCATTCCAGTAAACTTTTGGCAAATTTTATGAAAAGCGTCGTCAATTGGAGCTCCTTTTGGGACGAAATTTGGCCATGTTTTCAATGTAAAATAGTACCTTTTTTTCAAAACTAGGTCCTCAAAATCCCCAATCGGTCCTACCTAAATCAAAAGTAAAAGTTTGACCAGGAAACTCTGTGTTTATACTTGCACATTTGTTTACATTTGTCTGTGTTATTTAAATGCTTGAGTTATGAGGTTGTTTTGTATTTCGATTATAATACATGTATTAACATGTAAGATTCACTGGTGCCTAGTTTATCAAAACTCGGTATTGAGTTTTCCTCTCTCTCTCTCTCTCTCTCTCTCTCTCTCTCTCGTAAAGTACATGTACTATAGGAGCCTTTCTACAGAACATATCAGCAATGGACATCAAGTAGATGTTGATTTCTTCTGTATCACATTTATTTCATTTACTCTTTAACATCTATTATATGTAGACATGTGATTTCACCTTGATGATAGTTCCTATACGTTTCCAGTAGCAGTAAACATTGCCGTGTCTACTGTTATCATGTTATCATCAAATAAAACAATTCTGAGCTGACACTGGCTATTACTCGCAGAAGTAGTATTAGCAGTGAAATGAAGGTTTTCCATCAATGGAATCAATCAATGGATTTACTGCTGATTTTGTTCATAAATTAGAAAAATTTTGTTGTTGTTGCGCAATTTCTCACTCAAGAATCTTTCTCTTAAATGGAGACATCACTGTGTGCAGGTTCAGTGCAACAAATTCTGCCTATGCTTGTCACTTATGGCCATAGAGCAGGGAGGGTTCTTTAACATGCCAACACCTGCTGTGAAATGGGACCTCAGTTTTGACTGTCTCATCCGTTAATCTTGATTGACTTGTAACTTCAGGTTGTAATTTCTATTTTTGAAATAACAAATCTAGTTAAAGCCCAGGTCTCCTTAGAGGCCTTTTAACCAGGAGTTATCCTTGATTGACTGTGAACTTCAGGTTGTAATTTCTATTTTTGATACCACAAACCTAGTTTCAGCCTTGCTTTCTCAAGAGCTCTTTTGCCACCGGTTATCCTTGATTGACTTGGAACTACAGTTTGTAATTTCTATGTGTGAGACCACAAACCTAGTTTGAAGCGTAGTCTCCCTGGAGCCTTTTTACCATCAGTTAATCCTTAATTGACTTGGAACTTAAGCTTGGAATATCTGTGTTTGATAGAGAGAGTTTATGTCCTGGTCTCTTTAGAGCCCTATTGTCACTAGTTAATCTTGAATTACTGGGATCTTCGGTTTGTAATTTCTATGTTAAATACCATAAACCATGTAGTTTGAGCTCTGGTCTCTTTAGAGCCCTTTTTGCCACCAGATAATCTTGATTGACTTGGAACTTCAGTTTGTAATTTCTGTGTATGACAGAGACAGTTTAAGTTCTGTGCTCCGTAGAGCCCTTTTACCACCAGTCAACCTTGAATGACTTTGAAATTCAGTTGTTTTTTTTTCTTAATTTCTATGTGTGATACACATGTACCACAAGCCTAGTTTGAATCCTTATCTCTTTAGAGCCTTTTTACCGTTAGTTAACCGTAATTTACTTTGAACTTCTTTTTTTTTTTAAATTTCTGTGAGATACAAATGTACCACAAACTTAGTTTGAATCCTTGTCTCTTTAGAGCCTTTTTACCGTTAGTTAACCTTAATTTACTTTGAACTTCGTTTTTTTTTTTTTAATTTCTGTGTGATGCAAATGTACCACAAACCTAGTTTGAGTCCTTGTCTCTTTAGAGCCCCTTTGCCACTATTTAACCTTGATTGACTTGGGACACATCAACACAAATCTTTATCAATCTATAGATATGGTAAATAGACAGTGCTGCAAAGTGAAATTAGAATCTGGGGGACTCTGCTGTTGATTTCATTAGGTTTAGGAATCAGGGAGTTCTAATATCATTTTAATGATGTTTATACATTCTAGACTTTTAAATGCATCTCCTAATGGACATTAATTAAGCAGGGTCGTCATGATCATCATTATCATCATTCTACCAAAATAGTATACATTAGCATAGAAGTATTGATTTTCACATCTTTGTAATTTCAGTTTTTGAATGTTTGAATAGAGGACATATAAACACACTGACATATATTGAAAGGTTTCTAAAGAATTAATGTTGGGGCCACCTGGCTTAGTGGTTAGTGTTTTTGACTTCAAATCGAAGGGTCTGGGGTCCTATTCTGCGCATTGCCACGCTGCGGTTGACCTTTCCTGTCTTTTGGAGGAGACAGTAAAAACTGAGGTCCCGTGTCACAGTAGGTTTTGGCACGTTAAAGAACCCTCCCTGCTCTGCAGCCAGCAGTGCCGAACTTAGGCAAAATTGTCGCCCTTCACCGACACACAAATTATTCTTGAGTAAACAATAGTACAAAAAAACAACAACAAAGAATTTATGTATGGCTCTGTACTTTTAACTCTCACTGCTTACAAGGTTCCTAATTTTGACCTTCCTTTTATATATTCTTATGCCTCTGTAATCGGAGATTTTGTATTTGGAGATAGTCTTTGTTCTGTCCATTTGTCTGTCTGTCTGTCTGTCTGTCTGTAAAAACAATAACCTTGGTCATAACTTTTGAATGATATGTAATAGAGCTTTCATTTTTCACAGGTCTAGTCCTTATGACAAGACCTTTCAATGGGTACCAACATTTTTTTTTTTTGGGGGGGGGGGGGGGGGGGGGGGNNGGGGGGGTAAACATCAATGAATCACAAACACATCTTGTTATTTATTTAATTTTTTTTTTCATTATCATAATTTTATTTGTTAATCTATTCATTTATTTATCATTATTTATTTTATTTATGTATTTTTTTTTTGATAAACTTATCATGTCTTTTCTATGACTCACCTCATTCTAAAAGCCAATCATGAATTTCAAGTTTGCTGCTTACAATCTGTAACTACATGTAGATGTGTTGTGAGCGATTTGTTCTACCTATGTAATTCCGATTTATGTATGAAGTCGCAGTGACTTTGAATCTTGTCATTCCTATGATGTCTCTGAAATTAAGTTTCACATGAAACCAATAAATATTAGTTTTTTCTCCTGTGAGACACCTAAAATGCATTGGATTTTGATCCTTCTACATTTTATAAGACAGATGAAATATTGCCGACATACACTATCTAAAACCGGAAATGTTTCTGCGGAATATTTGGATGCAAAACTGGTATTTTGGACGAACTGAAACCTAACTCACTACAGTCTAACCTGTTTTATGAGACCGTCCAAGGGAAGGCGCAAAAAAGGGTCACATATGACAGGTGGTCTCTTAATTTAGGTGAATTATCAAGTAAAAACTATTTTGGGAACCATGAATTTAGGTTACATAAGACAGGTAATCCTTTAATTCCGTGAGTTGCTAAGGCAGGTTAGACTGTATTTCTTATTTTGTCCAATTGCTAAAAGTGCATCATCTAGGGAAATGGTAAAAGTGCCTGTAGTCGCCTACAATATGATGACCTTTGACGTGATAAGATTTGCACTTTCTTACTATTCTATAAAGGATGAGAGTGTGTTAAAAGCCCACTCACCAATAGTGTCTATTTTATGGTCTTCCTACAGGTTCATAAATAAAAGCCGCTATATAAGGTCACGTATCAAATTTGGACAGCTATTGGTTACCATTACAGAGAGAAATGAGTAATTGTAAATTATGGCGCTTATTCTCAGAACTGTCATTAGTTTTCTGCTGATGAATATGAAATAATATCTTTTTTATCATGATTTATGTTTTGTTCTGCTAAGAAAAGCTGATAGACAATTAACTGGCATTATAAAGGGGTATATTGAAAATTTTAGTGCCATAAATTGCTGTTGTAATGATCAGCACTGTCTTCATCTATGTTGTGTAAGGCAAGCTCCTGTGTTACAAATTTGACTTGAAGTGCAAGACAATTGAAGGTTATGGTTGTCTGTTTTTGTTTCCTTTGATATGATCTGTTTGACTTATAGACCCGCATTATCGCAGCATGGGTTGATCAGATATTCAATTAAACATCTGCGGCTTAAGGTCAATAGGATTGTCTTTGTCTGTGTGGCTGTCAAGGTCGAGGTGAAAAATGGAGCTGGAGCAGTTATAATGTGTGGATAATTATGGCAGTGGTGGCCTCTTAATCTCAAGATAAAAACCACGGTAACGTGATAGTTACAGACTCTGAGACAAGTCATTCACGAGTCAGAAAGTGACATATGAAAGTCAGTGATATTTAACAAGTGCACAGAAGTCAAACAATGAAATTTGGACAATGAAAACCTGACTATGAATGCTCAAAAGACATAGCGAAACTTAGATACATGTAGCAAAATCTGAATATAAGTGCTCCAAAAATTACATTGAAGTTTAAACAATTAAAAATGAATGATTCATATAAGTTCTCTATAGTTACTATGAAATTGATACAGTGAAAAAACAGAAAATAAGTACTCAAAAGTCACATTGAAATTAAGGCAGTAAAAACTGAATGATTCACCTAACTAGGATCTTATGTAAAAGGCTTGGCATGAGACATTGCTAGCATGTTTCCCTTCTGTTTGTGAGGTCTTGGGTTTCAATTCATGCCATGATGTAGTTGGCAGTCCTTGTTCTTCAGATGAGAGAGTAAAACTGAGGTCCAGTGTTACAGTAGGTGATGGCATGTTATAGAACCCTCCTGTGTTTGTCGAACATAGGCCAAATTAGTTGCCCTTGATGTCTGCAAATGCAGTCGAGCCTCATTAATCCAGACACCAATAATCCAGATGCTTCACCTTCCAGACAAAATCTACTGGTCATTATAGAGGTGTTGTTTCAGTAATCCGGATGCTTCATTTATGCGGACAATTTGCTTGGAAACAAAGGTGTCCAGATTAACGAGTCTCCATGCACTGTAGGTGAAAGATTCAACCAACCAATGAAAAGCTTACAGACTGTAATGGACGAGTCTAAGACAATAGAAAAGAGAATTCCATTTTAATACTTGGGGATGAATGGGTTAACAACAACAGATGATCTATCTAAAGCTGGTCTGGCACTTCAACTACAGTGGAAACTGTCTATATCGGACAGTCTCTGGGACTGATGTTTTGTCCGGTTTGGAAAGGTGTCCAGTTTTCAGAAATAGTGAAGTAGGTGAAGTGATACCAAGTGAACCAATAGGTTTGGAAGAGTAAACCCCCTTTCTAACAATGTTTTAATTGATTTTGCCAATGAACTTAAGTTCGTTTTTTAAATTTATGGTAATAATATTTCTTTCTCATTTTGTTTCATAACATAAAATTTCATTTACGTATGACATTCCTGAAACAAGTGAAATTATTAGATAGGTGTGAAAATTAGTTTATCAAGTGTCCGGTTTTCTCAGGCAAAATTAGCATACAAATGCTATATTGTGGTAAAAAATCATGCCCAGTGTCTGTAATGAACAGTGTCTGGTTTGAAGGGAGTTTTAAGTAACTGAAAGTTATGGGTAAAATTACGTTCCACAAGATTTTTCCGATCTGGACAGGATTCCGGTTTTGACAGTGTCTGATTTATTTCCACTGTATTAGTATATCTATTACTCTCACTTCCAGTATGAAGTTCCAGCAGAATATATCGCCTACTCTTTGAACAGAACAAGTCACCTTATTGGACTGAAATTATTTGTTTGTTGTTGTTTTGTTGTTTGTTTTTTTTAGCAAGGCCATATGGCTTATCATAATCACCTACTTGACCAACATACATATTCTGACACATGCAGACAAAAACAGCAGGAGTTTGTATCTTCCCTCTTTTTCATAAGAACCTATGAACAGGATTTATACTCCTACAGTGTGTAGGTTACTAACACTTGACTTCTGTATATCACTTCATAAATCAAAATATTAACAATCGCCATAGAAACTGATCTTCTGATTTCTGCTCTCTAACTGGAGACTGAGGCATACACCCTGTAGTACTTGATCTGTTTGTTGGTCTGTCTACCTGACTGTCTGCCTTTTTATACACCTGTCCTTAGACTGGACATATTATTGTTATGCCATTGTCCATCAGTCTGTGCTTTCATTATCATATTTTTCCACACTCTTTCCACCATGGATGTAGATATCCATCTGAAAATTGGACACAAGCTTCCTCTCATGGAGTTACAGACCCAGAATGCACTTCAGTAGGCTCAAGACACCAAGACCTACTTTACAGAAAAGAATGGGGCCTCCATAGCCAAGTGGTTAGCGGGTTCGACTTTGAATCGAGGGTCTGGGGTTCTAATCCCTGCTGCACCACTCCGCAGTGGACCGTCCCTGTCTTTCGAATGAGACAGTAAAAACCGAGGTCCCGTGTCACAGTAGGTGTTGGCACGTTAAAGAACCCTCCCTGCTCCATGGCCATAAGTGCAGAGCACAGGCAAACTTTGTCGCCCTTCACCAGCACATGGTGATGTCTCCATATGAGTGAAATATTCTTGAGTGGGACGTTTAACAATAATACAACAACAAACAACAGAAAAGAGTAGGTCAAATAGATTTCCAGACTTGCTGACAGATGTATAGTGTAAAACTTGCCATACTCTTGTTAGCCCACCTGAACCGAATATTCAAGTGAGCTTTTCCGATCACCTTTTGTCCGTTGTCCGTCCATCCGTCTGTAAACTTTTCATATTTCGGACTTCTTCAAAACCACTGGGCCAATTGCATCCAAACCTGACACAAAGCATCTTTTGGTGAAGGGAATTCAAGTTTGTTCAATTGAAGGGTCAGGTCCTTATCAAAGAGGAGATAATTTAGAAACATTAAAGATTTGGAAGATGTTTATCTTTTAAAGAATCACTTGACCAAAAATTACAAAACTAATGTGAAAGCATCCTGATTGTGTAGATTCAAGTTTGTTCAAATGGTGACCGCCAGGGTGAAGATGGGGCCACAATAGGCTTACGACCATAAGTGCCAAGCATAGGCAGACTTTGTCGCCGATCACCAGCACACAATGACTCTCTATGTAAGTAAAAGATTCTTGAGTGTGATGTTATGTTAAACAACA